>CM031243.1:770382395-770484199 GCA_018340775.1 Taxus wallichiana var. yunnanensis | reverse complement strand
ACTTCATGAATCTAGAAGAGGTTCATCTTCAATCCCAACTATTGTAAGCAATGAAGAACTAGGTAATGTTTCTACCATCAATGTTGAAGTTGAATTAAATACTCGTGATGAAGAAGTTTTTTTATCACAATGTTGAAGAAGAATTAAATACTCATGATGTAGCAAATGTTGAAATCAAGGAGACAATGAAAATGTGAATAAGGAAATTCATGTTGAAATCGTAGATAAGGAAAATTTGACAAAAACACCTCCTAGGATTTTACGTAAGAAACCTAATTTTTTATTGAAATTGATGAAAACATTTTGAAACCAATGTCTAACAAAATTTCTGAACGACAAATCAGAAGAAAAGCCACTGAAATTTGGGATAATCATTTTGAAATTTTAAATGATTCCCAAAGATGTCAGTTGTAGGTTAGTTTGATGAAATTGATTAAAATGAGACCTACATTAAACACCTTAGGATTGAGAACATCTAATATACGTGGTCAAACCTCTACAATTGTTGAAAACCTTCATGATGCATATCACACTGTTGGTGTCAAGAGATGCACTAGGGATAGTAATATTGTGCATCGTGTACTTGCTACTAGTGTTGTAAGTGAATCAATAAAAAAACAACGTTTGATTACGCAAACAAGTCAAATGTTGTAAGTTAATCGAAAAACTCTAATGAAAGCAATCAAAGATGTAATATCCTTCAATCAATCAATAATGTCGATTTTTGGGCAATTTCGCTAGAGCACCGCGTAAGGACAAAAATAATTCGATGTTATAAGAGAGTTGTTATTAAATTTTGGCATGATAACACTAGAGTTTCACCTAATACAAGAGATATTATAAAACAGAGAGTTGGTTCTACTAATCGTGAAGCACTTCCAAAGCATTTCTTAGATATGACTCAAACTTAATTTTTCGTAAGTTTGAACAAGAGAATCTGGAAATTAAAATTACTCAATGTTTTTTTGAAATGTTGAAACCATTCTATGTGAAAATCAACCATGCTCGCACCACTAGTTGTTGTAGGCAACATGTTGAATTTGCGATGCATTACGCTAAATTTTTACATATTCGTTCTAATTTTCATTCTGAAACTATGTTATTTGAATGTGGTGTTCAAGTTCCACCAATATCTTCCAGGGATTTCATTCCTACTATATTTTGTGAAAAATAAGTTAGACATTTTTTTATAGTCAGGATTGTTTAGATGGAAGTCAGAAGTAGTACATGCAATGGATTACCTAAATTGGAAAGTTGCATCCATGAGAAAATTGAAGGTACAATAAGACATAATTTATTTGAGTTTGGTAAATATAAATCAGTTGCATACCGGTTGAAAGATGGAAAAGAGTCGAAATGGTGTGAGCTAGTTACGTAACAAATGTCCATTTTTCAATTTATGAGAAAATTGAAGGATGAAATTGTTTATGAGTATGCGAGGCATACACATAGAGATCGATGGTTGGATGAAAAATTCAAGCTATGCAAAGACACATATCCTATTGGTACTATTGTTTCAGTGGTCAATTTTACAGAGAATTACACATTGCAACCACAAATGGAGGTTCAATCGCAATATTACAACTCAGTACAAGTTTTCATTTTTGTGCATATAGCATTTCTACATTCTCCTGACAGTACAGAGAATGATCAATTTTTTTAAGAGAGTACCACTTTTATATCAGTGATGATTATACTCATTCTACTAAATTTATGCAATGGTGTTTCCAATTATTTTATGGAAACTTGTCTGATAGGGACATCCACTTCAAACAACATTATATATGGTCAAATAATTACACGCCCTCGCTTTAGGAATGCACGAATGTTTTATGGATGAGTAGAATGCACGCCAAGATGGGTGTGCAACATATTTAGAGTTTCACCGAGGTTGGACAAAGAAAAGGAGAGCATGACAGGTGCAGGGGCATGTGTGAAAAGAGCTCTTGCAAGAGAAGAGTTGAAGTACAAAGATGGTGCTAAATTAAAACATGGAAAGAGCATAATTGAATGGTGTATCGACAACATGGCCCAAGGTTCTCAAGAAAATTCCACAATTCGCAGATATTTTTGGTTGATAGAGGAACAACATATTGCTAACTACGAGGATTGTATGACACTCACCTGGGTCCATTGATATGCACTCATTTTGTAGCTCGGGACGCTACGTGGGCCGTATGGACAAGAAAGTTAACATGTTTTTGTGCATCTTGTATCGAATTTGTCACCATGCCGAGTGTGATTCACAAGAATGGGTGGAAGGATGGATTTGTAGGCCTATAACTCAACTTCCTAGTTATCAACCTCCATAAGCATTACCACTTGTTTCTCCATATGAAGTTACAACATCCAAGGAATTTGACAAAATTTTGATTATGGTGCGACAAGTATTTATGGTTATTTATTTAATTTTTGTATTGAGTTATGTCCATTGACATTTTAATATGTAATTTAAATTTGAGTTGTTCAACCTTAGTTATTTTTTTGTAGGACATGTGTTTCATAGTAATTGCATGACAGAAGAAATGAAGAAGGAACAGACTATTTCTTATGTCATTGCATCAAGGAAAGAAAGAAGTTGAGTTCTCCTATTATATATGGTGAAGATATTGAGTATCCTACGGGGTCAGTGGTAGTTACTAGAACTTGGATTCGATGGTATCCATTAAAAAACTCCTCTGTTTGGGTGTTTGAAGACTTTGAGACACACAGAAAATACTATTATATTCACATCTATTTCTAGTGACAAATATTCAGTTGTATAGATATCGAGGAAGGCCTTATAACAACGCTCTTTGGAAGGTTCGAGAGTCGATCATGAAGCAATCTTGTCTACTATTTAGAGTAGATCTGATCCTGATGGTTCATTAGAATGAATTTACAATGCTTGAATGTCTGGTATATATAATTTATTTTCAATATATATATAAATTTTTTATTTTAAAGATCTAGATTTAAGTTTGAATATATTTTATTTTAAATTTGTGTATTTTGTACATATATAGATCTAGTATATGGTTTTGATTTGAAACTTAAATTTCTTTGACTAACACTTTTATGTTTAGGTTAGTGGTGCTAGAAAAGCTTCCACCTTCACGTGGTTGGCACTGTTAGTAGAGAATTTTAAATTCTTGAAGCTAAGAGAAGCTTTCATTGTTTGAAAAAGTTGTAAATTTTGAAAAAGTTATAAGTTTTGAAAATGTTGTAAATTTTGAAAAAGTTGTAAATTTTGAAAATGTTGTAAATTTTGAAAATGTTGTAAATTTTGAAAAAGTTGTAAATTTTGAAAATGTTGTAAATTTTGAAAAAGTTGTAAATTTTGAAAATGTTGTAAATTTTGAAAAAGTTGTAAATTTTGAAAAAGTTGTAAATTTTGAAAATGTTGTAAACTTTGAAAAATTGTAAATTTTGAAAAAGTTGTAAATTTTGAAAAGATTGTCAATTTTGAAAAAGTTGTAAATTTGGAAAATGTTCTAAATATTGAAAATTTTGTAAATTTTGAAACTGTTGTAAATTTTGAAAACAAATCCTCCCAAGTGTTTACAAGACCATACTTACGCGTGTGCACCGAAATGAGAAGAAAAAAACCGAGAAAGGATATTATAGAGGGTCTCTATGCCAAGGTGTCGATGAGACGAGGTATATTTAGATGCCACGAGTCCTAGTAGTCACCCATCAAATTTGAACTATATTTTGGTCTCAGAGGTCTTAAGGGACTATGCCAAAATGAAGTAGCTCGGAAGCAATGACCCTTTCGTGCACCAAAACACCACCTCCTCTAGCATTCACCTGGTCAACCAGACGTGTTGGCATAGTCGGCTCGGTGCCATGGCCCATCGTTTGCAAAATATAGCGTTTGACAACTTTACGCTGGCTCCAACTCCACTATTTCACGCGTTTGCAAAACAAGTAGGACAATGAAAGCATCGAAATGAGGAGGAAAAAATGAGAGAGGCTATTGTAGAGGGTCCCTACGCTAAGGTGTCAAATTAGATGAGGCCTCTCTAGGTGCCACGGAGTCTGAGTAGTCACCCATCGAAGTTGAATGATATTTTGGTCTCGGGGCTCTTAAGGGACTATGCCTGAACGAAGTAGCCTAGAAGCAACGACCCTTTCACGCACCGAAACACCACCTCTTATAGCGTTCACCTAGCCACCTAGACATGCGGCATAGGTGATTTGGTACCATGACCCACCGTTTTTAAAATGTAGCATTTGACAACCTTACACTGGCTCCAACTGCACTATTTCACGCATTTGTAAACAGTAGGACAGCGAGAGCACCGAAATGAGAAGGAAAAAACTGAGAGAGGCTATTGTAGAGGGTGCCCATGCTAAGGTTTTAGATTAGAAAAGGCCTCTCTAGGTGACACGGAGTCCAAGTAGTCACCTGTCGAAGTTGAACGATATTTTGGTCTCAGGGCCCTTAAGGGACTACGCCCGAACAAAGTAGCCTAGAAGCAACGACCCTTTCACGCACTAAAAACCACCTCCTCTAGCATTCACCTGGCCGCCTAGATGTCTTTGGCATAGATGGTTTGGTGCCACGACCCACCGTTTGCAAAATATAGCGTTTGACAACCTTACACTAGCTCCAACGCAATATTTCACGCGTTTGCAAGCCATAAACCGTAGGACAAAGAGCACCAAAATGAGAAGGAAAAAACTGAGAGAGGATATTGTAGAGGGTCTCTACACCGAGGTTTTGGATTAGATGAGGCCTCTCTAGGTGCCATGGAGTCTGAGTAGTCACCCATCAAAGTTGAATGATATTTTGGTCTCAGGGCTCTTAAGGGACTACGCCCAAACAAAGTAGCCCGGAAGCAACAACCCTTTCATGAACTGAAACACCTCCTCCTCTAGCATTCACTTGGTCACTCAAATTTTTTTGGTGTAGTTAGTTTGGCGCCATGACCCACCATTTGCAAAATATAGCATTTTACAACCTTACATTGGCTCCAACCGCACTATTTCACGCATTTGCAAACAGTAGGACAGCGAGAGCACCGAAATGAGAAGTAAAAAACTGAGAGAGGCTATTGTATAGAGTCTCTATGCCAAGGTGTTAGATTAGACGAGGCCTTTCTAGGTGCCATGGAGTCTGAGTAGTCACCCGTCGAAGTTGAATGATATTTTGGTCTCAGGGCTCTTAAGGGACTACGCCCGAATGAAGTATCCCGGAAGCAACGACCCTTTCACGCACCAAAACACTACCTCCTCTAGAATTCACCTGGCCACTCAGATGTGCCGGTGTAGTCGGTTCAGTGCCATGACCCACCGTTTGCAAAATATAGCGTTACACTAGCTCCAACTTCACTATTTCATGCGTTTCAAACAAGTAGATGCTGAGAGAAAAGAAATGAGAAGGAAAAAACCGAGAGAGGTTATTGTAGAGGGTCCCTACACCAAGGTTTTTGATCAAACGAGGCCTCTCTAGGTGCCACGGAGTCTGAGTAGTCACCCGTCGAAGTTGAACGATATTTTTGTCTCAGGGCTCTTAAGGGACTACGGTCGAATGAAGTAGCCCGGAAGCAACGACCATTTCACACACCAAAAAACTACCTCCTCTAGAATTCACATGGCCACTTGGACATTCCAGCACACTCGGTTCGGTGCCATGACCCACCGTTTGCAAAATATAGCGTTTGACAACCTTACATTGGCTCCAACTGCACTATTTTACGCGTTTGCAAAAGCGAGAGGACAGTTGAGAGCACCAAAATGGGAAGGAAAAAAAAAAGAGATATTGTATTGTAGAGGGTCTCTACACCGAGGTGTCGAATTAGACAATGCCTCTCTAGGTGCCACGGAGTCTAAGTAGTCACCCGTCGAAGTTGAAAGATATTATGGCCTCGTGGCTCTTAAGGGACTACGCCCAAACGAAGTATCCTAAGCAATGACCCTTCACGCACCAAAACACCACCTCCTCTAGCGTTCACCGGCCACTTAGACATGCTTGGTGTAGTTGGTTTGGTGCCATGACCCACCATTTACAAAATATAGTGTTTGATATCCTTACACCGGCTCCAACTACACTATTTCACATGTTCACAAATAGTAGGACAGCGAGAGCACTAAAATGAGATGGAAAAACTCGAGAGAGGATATTGTATAGGGTCCCTACATTGAGGTTTTAGATCAGACATGGCCTCTCTAGGTGCCACGGGGTCCGAGTAGTCACCCGTTTAAGTTGAATGATATTTTAGTCTCAAGGCTCTTAAGGGACTACGCCCGAACGAAGTAGCCCGGAAGCAACGACCCTTTCGCGCACTCGAAAAACCACCTCCTATAACATTCACCTAGCCACCCCGACATGTCAGCGTACTCAATTTGGTGTCACAACCCTTGTTTGCAAAATATAGTGTTTGACAACCTTACACTAGCTCCAACTGCACTATTTCACACGTTTGCAAATAGTAGGACAGTGAGAGCAATGAAATGAGAAGGAAAAAACTAAGAGAGGCTATTGTAGAGGGTCCCTATGCCGAGGTGTTGGATTAGATGAGGCCTCTCTAGTTTCCATGAAGTCCGAGTGATGCCAAAAATCACAAAAATGATGTCTAAACGAGATGAACCCAACTTAAAGGTAAATCCTTTTAATTCAACATACCCATTCAGTCAAAAATATTTAGAAACCATCTTCTCACAAGTCAAAGACATGAAACCTTTTGTTGGTCATAGTGGAGAAGAATCTAATTCATACGAAGACCAAATCAAATTAGATATATCTTTCTTTCATGAGCTCCTTTACTACAATAGAGACGAAGTACTTGCAAGAGTCCTTGAGTTAGGAGGTAGACTATTACAAGAGTATGAAGTTGTGATTAAGACCATGAATCACAAAGCAGAAGATCCAAAATGACCATCCCTCATAGAAATGGACATCCATTTTAATACAGGTTATTCTTCCACTTCAATAAAACGTAAAAAAAATGTTGAGGATCACCCACCAAAACCAACAAGTGATTCATGAAAACCTTACTTTAAGGCTTCACGTAGATTCAAGATTGAACATAGTCACAAAGACTTACCTCCTAGATTTTATGATGAAGATGAACCCTTATTCGAAGAGGAGATCATTCAAAGACAAATACTAAAACTCACTCAAAATTTAGTGACCTTCTAGGTTACTTGAATAGGAATACATGCAAGGATAGACTCAAGATAAAGTTAGGTGAATTTCACATTTATCTATCTAATGAAGAAAATTTCAAAGTTGTTAAAGTGAATAGACCAATATATCACCCACAAAGGAAAAAATGATTCAACAAGAGTTGCATTCAATGAAGAATACGCTAACCACTTTACAAGAAAGAAATGTAGGACATAATAGAAAATATCTATACAAAAAGCTATTTCCTTACCCATTTGATAAAGATATGTTGCTACAAAAATTTGCAAAGAATTTAGACATGGTCCTAACGAGAAGATGGGTATATTCAAATAACCATATATCCTAACCATGGAGATAAAAAGAACAAAAATTCAGATCATGGACAAGCTTGTAATGACTATCGGAATACTACCTGCATCTATCCAAAAAATGATAAACAATTTTAATCCCTTATAGGATGTGTCCATTCATCTAATGAACAAGTAAATACCATTAGGATCTTAGAGAAAAGTTGTGATGTGGATACAAGACATTCTAGTTTGGTAATACCATTTATCCCCTACCTATTCCGCAACAAGTCCAATACAACTTAATAGAATAATTGGAAAAGACACCAGCTAGAATTTTGATCCTATATCTCCTCAAAATCACCATTGCTCATAAGAAAATATTATATAAAACACTTATGAGTTAAGGGGTGTCGACAAACATAGATCTCAGACACCTTCAAGAAATTAGTACACACCTTGACTCCAACGATCATATCTCTTTTCATCAAAATCCAATCCCATGCAATAACCAAGAGAAAAAGTTACCCTTATACATAGAGCTCATTGTTTAACTCATCGTCAGATCAAAATAGTGCTTGTGGTTTGTGGGTCCTATCTAAATAGATCTGCATATTGAAACTGGTAATAAGAAATTTCCATCATTGGTCAATCCCTTAACATTGTTGGAGGCAACATATCAAAAGAATGGTCTAGATGATAAATTAAGTCCTCAACATGCCTTATTAATATAAGATCTCTCAGTGTCTCTTTGATAATGATGAGACATTTGCAGAATTCATGGGAATCAGGGATTCTATTTTGAAGGGGGATCATAAGAAATATTTTCCCATCAACCTAGATGATTGTGCATACTTTGGATAAAAAGTACAGATGTGTGAACACTTGAATAAAAAGAGTATAAGAAAAATCAAGACTACTTCTGAAAATCCTTGCAAGAAAAACAAACATAAGTCTCATAGTGAAATCCTCTTTGAGTCATTAGTAAACAAACAAGACAAAGAACATATAGAAAAATAATAGATAAATCTTGGAGCTTCACTTTCAACAAAAGAAAAAAATGTTTTCATAGCATTATTATGAGAATATGAATATTAATGTTTTCCATTAGATGCTAAACCCATAAAGTAGAAGTTAAGAAATATGCATCCCAACGTTACACTTCTTGTTAAAGAAGAACTGAAAAAGTCATTGTTATCCAAAATTCACCCCCAAGGTAATTTTGATAACATGCAAGCAATTATATTGATTCAGGGCGAAAAGTCATGTTTCTAGGGTCCCCTCATATTTGTCTAACTCCCCTGTCCAAGAGGAAGAGAGTAAGTTCTGAGAAAATGCAAAAAGAAAAGGGGTTGCAGAAGGCAAATAGGTTGATCCAGGAAAAATCGTGAAAATTGGCTAAGTCCCGCTCAAGGTCGCCTCTGGGACGTTTGGGACAGAAAAGCGCGAACCGGGCGAAATCAGCACAAACAGTCCGAAACGCAGCAGGGAAAAATGGGACAAAAGTACGCGGCGGGCGCGAAATTCCGGTTCGACAGAGAAAAAATCGACTAACTGCTGAGAGGGTCGCCTTTGGGACAAGCGGGACAAAAGGACGCGAACCGGCCGAACCGGGCGAAATGAGTCAAGGCAGCCCGAAAAAGTCTGGGACGCGCGGGTCAAAAGTACGCGAACCGGGCGAACCGGCCGAAATAAGAACTTTTGTCCCGGGACAGTTGGGACAAAAAGGCGCGAACCGGCCGAACCGGGCGAATTTGTCCCGGACAGTCCAAAAGCAAATGGGACGCGCGGGCCAAAAGTACGCGAACCGGCCGGATCGGCCGAAATGGGAAATTTCAGCACCAAAACCAAATGGGACAAAGGGACGCGCGGGACGCGAAAAGCCGAAATGGCCGAAGGCAGAGGAGAAAAGTCAACATTTGACCCGTGGAACTTCAAACGGCCATAACTTTTGACTCCGAGCTCCGATTTTGATAAAATTGGACTTTCTGGAACGAGCACGACGTCCTCTACGCCACAAATAATGAGGATAGATATATTTAAATAAAGGAAATGTGTTCGGCTCCAGTCAGTAGATGCTCTTTCCCGTCAAATGACAGAAAACGCCTGCCAGGCCCAAAATAGCTGCCTGCACTCAGAAGGCCATAACTTTTGCATTTCTCAACGAAATCGCACAAAATTGGTACCGTTGGAATCGTGTTTCCGAGCCCGATGCACAGCAATCAAGAAATTCCGGATTTGATTAGAAACTGATTGAGATTTTTAAGAAAACGTGGCCGGGTTCAGAACAGTGTTTTATTTGGTAGCTGGGAGTGCATTTAAGAGGCATGGTCATCATTCTTTCTCTGCTGCAGCACATGGGACAGTATGGGGAGCCTTTTGCAAGTAATGTATACCCATTCCACTCAATTTAATGCCTCTTACAGGTGGTTGAAGGACAGATTTCGGGATTTCCACTTTCTCTTCTCTTCTCCTTCTCATTTTTTCTATAAATTGGAGTGTTGGGCTTATTGTAAAGGGGAGAGAGTTTTTGGGTAACAAAGCTCTGTCAAAATTGCTTTGTGAAGCCAGTGTGTTGTCAGGCCCTTGTAGTGGACTCCTTGCATGGTGATCCAGGCCCTTATCTTGTAATAGACTAAACTGTGCATACCAGGAAGCAATAAAATACAAGCTTGTGGATGTATCTTCCCCTGTTGTAGTTTTCTTGCATTCTTCTTGCCCTTTTATCTTTCTACAAGAATATTGTGTCTATTTTTATGTTCTTGCAGGAATTCATTAACATTGTGCACGTTTGGAATATTTTTGTGAATGCATTTTGCTAGATTATGGTGAACTGTCATCACCTCTTCTAGTGTGCATTTTGCCTCTGTATTTCACACATTTGGAGATTACTCTCACACCCTCCTTTTCTGGTGTATCACCGCTTTAGTGTAGGCTTTAACTTTATGCATTCTCTTTCTCTCGGTCCCTGGAAATTTAGATTAGAACAGTTTGCTTACCCCGCATTAGAGTAGATTGTGGCGGGTAGTTTAGGAGTAAGAACCAGCTTTCTCTGGAGGTCTATCTCAAGTAGTAAGTCCCACAACTTGGAGATAGTACCCATGTTATCCAATCACACTATGAGTTCAAATACATGCACAGGGGTGCTGTGATTCGGTGATAATGATCATAAATATGAAAACCAACACACATGGATATATATATAAGAATCAAACAAAGTGTGCTCCAGACGCACATCTCTAAAAATATATATGTATAAGTTCATAATGTATGTGTACATCTCGAACTAAGCACGTGTCATAATGTACATATGGGACCACATGTGGTCACAAAAGGCTATATATATACAATGGACTATGAATCTACTCATGACCACATATGTACATCCAGGTGGACTATAAATCTACTCATGAAACATCTTCCCTCTCTTCACCCTACTAGAAGTAGCACGTCCACGACTTGGGGATGTAGTGGAGGGAGATGCCACTATGGATTTCATCCATGTGGTCCTAGGTGTCTCTAAGCATGCTTGCAACCTAACCTGCACATTCATAAACAACAAGTTTTTAACACCCAAATTTTTAAAATACATTCAAAATTTAGAAACTTTTACAATTTAGTTAAAATGCATGTGAAATCTTACCGCAATGTCATGATCCCTATCAATTTGTTGTTGACACGTCGCAGGGATAACAATAGACTCACGAGGGGTAAGCTACATACAAATAATTAATTTTTAAATTAAATATTTCACATATACCTACAAAATTTGATATTGTAGATTTAAGTTTAATAAGAAATAATGAACCTCCAAAATTTAACAAATTTAAAAAATTGTACCTCGCTTAGTGGATCTCATGGATACTATGGCAAAGATTTACAATAGCCTCCACACATACCTACATATATAGAGGAGTCTCTAGTAGTCATAAGCTATACAAAAACATGTACAAATCAATATTAAAATCTACATGACAGAGGTCCAAAGCATGTAATCCACGTGAACTTCCAGTAATTAGAAACAAAGTGTAAAGAGATTTACTAACCTGCGTAAAACTCATGTGAGGCATGCCAAGTAGCCTTAGTTTCTCGAGAAGATGATGACCGTTAGGCTCCCGTGTATAAAAGAGAAAAATATTAATACATGTACAACATACACGTGAAACATTATAATAATAATCTAGTGCAATCAAATGAAATTAAAAATTTGTAAGTTTGTACAACTTGAAACTTACATTTGAAACACGCCAGCATAAGTAGCTTAAGGCATGTCAATGCCGGATGTTTCCTTCATCGGCTCTTGCTATTTAAAATAAAATAAAAAATTAGTTTTTTACATGTATGTACATGACGTACAATCATATATATATATATATATATATATATATATTAATATCTCAAACATGTGAATTAAACTATTGTATATATATATATATATATATTATTTAAATTTATTTGAAATTTACCTATGAAAGACCAATATCAGTGGCACCAGTTCTAAAAACATTCCCTAGCATCTCATCTATAGAAAATAAATCATGTGAACCAGCAAATGATGTCTCGCCTGCAAGTGCATACGGCACCACATGATCCACAAGTGGTGTGGTGCACTAGAATTGAACCTCCACCAACATCACCAGATGCAATCTAGTCACTATGCTGGGTGAGAGTGTTAGTGAGCTCCCTCAATGCATGCAATGTATCAATCTCCACAACCTCCTTCACTGTAGGAGGGATAACTGAAGGAAGTGGGGGTTTTGGGGCATGGGGATCCTAGGTTGACCTACACGTGCACCAGGTCTGCTCTATGTAGAGCCACCTCCTCGACCAAAAAAGTCAGAAAAGTCAAAATAATTCGGGACCTCATTGAGCACTTAACTCGCAATATAATTTCTTCAAAAATAATGAGGAACGTCATTTTTGTTGCATGGTGGATAATCAAAAACCATCCACCATCGGTCCCAAAAATTGTTTTTGATTCTCGTCATCATGGCACCAATGGATTGGGAACCGTTTGCAAGTTATGCATGGGGAATTGGTTCTAGGGTCGGTAAATAATGCACAAATGAAGTATTTTCCATTTTTTTGTCTTTTACGGCCGTATGGGATAGTTTATCCGCATACCACCACCTACAATCACTTCTAAAGGTGTTCCATCTATGTGTTCAGATTGACTTACAATCAATGTTTGCAATGTATCAAGCTAAAGTCATGCGGGATGGATTTGTAGCATGGTTTTGTCTTATAGTTTGAATTAGGTTCTCAATGAAAATTTTATTTTCTCATATTCTTCCAATGATATTATCTTGCGTTCCTGCTGGCTCAGTGGGGATAGAAGGAGCCACATGAGGCAGATCTATGTTTGGAGGAGGGTTTTGAGGAATGTTTTGATGGTTTGCATGATTTTGAGCTTGTCGATCAACTGATAAAACAAGAAAATTGTATACATAAACAAACATTTCAAAAAACACATGAAAATGCAAAAAAAAAAACCTAAAATGCAAAAAAATGATTACAATTGGGGACTTAACTCCTCGTGTTGGTGGCATGGTTGAATCTATCACTATCCAGAAGTCCGATGAGTAATTTTGAGGTGGTATGGAAAGCACGAGTAAAAAACGTTTAGGAAAAATCACGGTTTGAAATGAAAAATGAGGAAAATAAGGAGTCGGGGGACAACTAAATTTTGTCTCAGAGTTCCACAATCGCGGTTTATAACCTCACTCGCAGTTCTAAATCATGATCATGGTTTTAGGTTTGGTAATTACCGAACCTATAATTAAGGAACAACGATCGCGGTTTTAAAACTGCAATCACGGTTCCTTTATTTTGGGTTTTTATGTCCACGGAATTGTCCACCAACTTCGTGCACTTACCCATTTATCATTTTAATTCCTTTCATTCAAAGATTAAAGGGGTTTCCACTTCAAATATGGAGTTATTACAAATTTATTTGTATTTTGAGTTATCTATTTGGGCCAAATAGTACCCCAAAAATATATATGAGACTCGAGAACTTTTAATTATGCATTTGAAGGTTTTCTGTCTTGAACAATGAAATTTAACCATCATTTGCTTCTTTGGACGTTTCCTATGTAATTTTTAAAACTTTAAATTTTAGTTAGACCAAGTTAAATTTACACAGGCGTGGATCTCGTGTTTTGTCATCGCTAGTGATGTAACCACCACCCAGAGTGTCAACAAATCCTGGGACCGCCGCCTTGCCTAAACAAGTAGTTATGAGACCTCTACCTTATCCGAGAGGTGGTAATGAGGGTACTCTTGCTTTGCACATTGGGCGGCGGTCATGTTCCTTAAAATAGAACCTTCATTTCTCGAGATTTTTCAAAAAATAAAATAAAATTTAAAAGTCATTAACTTAAATTTATGTGTAAGGGTTTAATTCAAAATTCCATAGTAAAATTATTAATTTTAAAGGATTTTCCTATTTCAATGGTAACAACAAAAACTACAAGATCATTTTCATTTTTTTCAAAAAAATTTCTTTCATGTCCAATAAAAAGGAACTAAATCTACTTCTAATGTTGTTTTTTTCCTTACTACTAAATGCATTATTTCAACATAATAATTTACTTAAAATTTATTACATCTTTCCATTTCCACTACAACCATTTATTCAAATAACTACTAACAACTTTATTCCACATTCAAGTTTTCCATACATACACTATTAGCATTTTACAACTTCTATGTTCCTTCTTTCTCATTTACAATAATACAACTTCAACAATGAAAGTAAACTTTCTTTTTCCTTGAGCATAGCTCATTTATTTTAATGCAAAGAACTTACTTTCTCCCAATACAACTTATAACTAAAATTTTAAACATGATTTCCTTTTGATTCATTTCTTTAGATGCTAAAATTTGATGAGAAAGGAAATTATACAACTCCTCAATGAGCTTCCTTCAAAATAATAATAAGACTTGGTAAGGAAACTTACAATGCAACATTTCTTATTTTTTTTACAATTAAATACTACAAATATTCCACCTCAAGTGGGGATAACAAGAAGGTCTTCTCACAAGGAAAGATTTATTTTGGACATCAAAAAATGCTCCAATTTTCACATTATCAAAAAGAGCTCCACCATATCTTCACTAGATCAACAACAAAAAAGGGGAGAGGAAACACTCTCCACCCAACCAATAATCTAATGAGGAGAAGAAGCTATCCTCCTCATTGGCCCCCAAGCCCCAACCAAAATGCAATAAAATATGGATCCAACTCATGGCAAAAATACAAGCTTCCACATCACAATACAAAGATTTCACAACCATACCAAAACACAATCAACACAAACTAAAAACACAAGAAGGAACCTCACAAAATATACAAGGCTTCAAGATGTAAATTCAAATGAGAAAGGATCTACATGGGGAGGTCACTTATGCCTCCCAATGGGAAATAGGTGCCCAACATAAAACCCTCCAATATACATCTCAAAAGTCGTAAACAACTCTTATGCCTCCCTTAAGACCCACTTATGCCTCCCACATTCTCTTATTCCTCCCTACAATCTCTTACATCTCCTCATAAAAACCAAGTAAGAAATGCAAACATTTTCTTGTCCAAGGTGGGGCACCCAACCAACTCTCTCCAAAACATGAAATAAACTCTTATACCTCCCTACATGTAAGATCCTCATAGTCATCTCCTACACAACATTTAGGAAATCTACCCAAGCACCAAACAAGCATACCAAAACACTCAAAAACATACACATATACACAATATAAAAGAAAATATTTAATAAGAGTGTAGCTCCTACCTTTCCATGGTAGAGCTTGATCCAAGAGTCACACACCAAGCTCCTTCAATCCCACTCCAACACCAACAAGCTCCAAGGAAATCCAAAAGCACTCCAAAATTCTCCAACTCCAAAATACAATAGCCCAAATAAAATGAAGTAACCCCAAAACAAGCAAAAGAACTTGAATAAATGGAAAAGGGAGAGAGGAGCACGAGGTGGCTCCATGTAGGATGCCACATCATTTATCTTCAACTCCACCTCACAATTCAAACCTCAAACCCAATTCAAAATAAATTGGTGGGTGAGAGGAATGAAAACCCTCTTACACACACAATCCAAACCCACAACCCCTAAGGAAAAACTTTAAAACCCACGTAAGAAAAGTGCAATAAATACCAGTTTTTGTCTTCCCAATACACATAAAGGGGTCTAATTTTGACTCCCAAATCCATAGGTAGGGTTGGTATAGTAATTTAAGATGTATGAGACAAGTTTAACTTGTCCCACAAGCCTGCAAAATTGGTCCTTAAGGTCGAATCCAAATTTCCAAGAAGAGGTAGACAGTATAACACTCAAGATCACAAGAACTCAACTTACAACACATAACCCAAGAGCCATCTTATCTAATGAATATTTATTTCGACCCATCCATAATTATTTTAGTAACAATATTAATTTACTAATCTAGACACAAATTAAATAATTAATAAAAAAGGAAACTACATGACTATAAAATATCATATTTAAATTAAATAATGGGAAAATATAAAAGAATAACACATAAGCCCCCTTGGTCACAATTTAAGGTAATTCCCCCATGGAAAAACCCCTAATAATAATTCAAAAACACACAAGAATCATAACACACATTGTCATGATGAACATTGTTGAATTCATCTAGCATTCCAATGTGGTTGGTCTCCAATATCCCATTCTTTGTTGTGATATGTTTACCTGTAAAACACATAATACCTCCTTCGACCTCATGGCTGCATCAAAACATCCAAGATAAAATATACAATATAAATCCACAATCATCTAACTATGAATCAAATCATCATCCAGTGCAACTAATGTTATCATTTTCAATTTCTAACAACATCTTGATTTACATTTCATCAATATCAATAGGATCATAAGATTAGTTCAATTACTAAGGTCTACTCAATATGACGAAAATATCATCCCCCTCCTCTTAGAATCCACTTCCTCCTGGAAGTCACTGGAATAGGTGTGGAAACTGGACTCGTAGAAATGTAGCATCCTCCCATGTCATAGCAGTCTAATCATACCTATCCCACAGGACTCGAACCTGGTAAATCTCTCTGCCTCAAAGGCCTAGGGTCTAGTGCTCTAAAATACAAATGGGCTCCACCATCACCTATCCTTGATCCTGCACCTACAATGCGGTCCAATATAATACATGAGAAGGATCATAAATATATTTCCTAAGTAAAGAAACATGAAACACATCATGGATGTGAGACAAACTAGGTGGCAATGCTAGACGGTAGGCCAAAGGGCCAATACACTCCAAGATCCTAAAGGGAGAGAAAAACCTAGGAGCAAGCTTAGAAATTTTCCCGTAATGATAGGGCTCTTATGTTGTAACGCCCACAAGGTTAAAGGGTCTAATATAAGAAAATACTAAAGTTATTTAATTCCACAAGGTTAAAACAATTAACA
Organism: Taxus wallichiana var. yunnanensis; assembly: GCA_018340775.1. Lineage (NCBI taxonomy): Eukaryota > Viridiplantae > Streptophyta > Pinopsida > Cupressales > Taxaceae > Taxus > Taxus wallichiana. The sequence continues at coordinate 770,467,340 of CM031243.1, read as the reverse complement.
AGGTCCCCATTTGACATGGGGTGAGAATAATACACATACTTCTACCCCATAAAGTGACCCCTTAAAAAGTCAACCCATGTATTTTAGAATTTAAACATTTAAATTTAAAATCAAATTTCACTCAGCCACTTCCCACCTACCTTTTGTAGGGGTGAATCTCATCCCTTGGATAAATTCATTTAGGACCCTTAGATGAAGAAAGGGCAAGTAACCCTAAAGTATGCTTAAGAAAACTACTTGCTCCCTTTCTTTTGGCTTATTATTTCTCTTTTCATATTACACGGGTTGTTGGAGGAGGATGGGGAAGCCATTAGAGGCCATTCCAATCTTTTACAGAGGTGTACATTCCTCTTTCATTTTATTATTTTCTTATACCCTCATTTAGGTTTTTAAATGTATTTAATTGTTTCATTTCAATATTATTTTCTCAAGTAGGCGAAAGGGTTTGTCCCATTTTATGATTTAGTTAAGTTTAATATATGTTTTCATTGTGGGTAGACGGATATACGCACACACACGAGATATATACATATATATATATATATACACACACACACACACACACATACATGTATGTATGTATGTATATACATATACATATATACATATATATATATATATATGTATGTATATGTATATGTATATACATACATACATATACATATATATATATATATATATATATATATATGTATATATATGTATGTATGTATGTATGTATGTATGTATGTATGTATATGTATAAATATCTATCTATATATGTATATGTATATACATACATATACATACATACATGTATATATATATGTTTTATATTATTTCTTTGGCTATAGTTAATAATAGCGTATTTTTATTAATATAATAATATTGATAGTATACTAATATAAAAATATTTAATTGTTAATAATAAAAAAACATATTAACCCTACAATCAAAAGTAAAAATGGAATATAGTTAGCACTATTGACAAGTAAATACTTGCACTTGATTTCTCCTTTAACAATTTGATAAATATTTTATAGGAGGTAAAATATATTTCATTTCATTTCCTTAATAATTTGTAACAGTTTACAATAAATTTTTAAATGAGGATAACATACTAGAAGTAGAACTTAGATTACTTCATTTACCAAATAAAGTCAATTATAATGTAAGCTCTTTTCTATCAATAATAAAAGAAAATTCACAAATGGACAAACTTTTCCAATACATTCCTTCTAAGTAATAAAATGGAATTTACTATTCCTTGACTTCTTAGAACATAAGAAATTTCCTTTATTTTTATAACCATTTTCACAACCAAATTTTATAATATTTCCAATAAGTTTTAAAATGACAGCTATTAGCTTTCAACGAGATCAAAACACTTACATGAGGTTACATGCCAAATGAAAAGGGAAATAAGATGTTTTTCCTTCAACTTAATTTCCATCTTACAAAAAAACTAACTTTACAAAAATAAATCTTTATTTACCCTTTCAACATACAATAAATCTTTAATAACCAACAATCAATACAAATTATCTTCATAAAGAATAATACAATGTCTTCCCACTTAAAGTGGGAAAACTTACAAGAATGAAAGCTAAAAGGAACACAATATTACAAGTCTTCCACCTGAAGTGGGAACAACAAAGAGGTTTTCTAAGAAGGAAGGATTACTTAAGGACACTAACAATGCTCCATGTTTCACATCACAAACAAGAGAGCTCCACCATGTTTCATTTGATCACAAAAATGGGGGGAGAGGCAACACTCTCCAACTAACTAAGAATTCCAATGAGGATAAAAATCCATCCTCCTCATTGGCCATCGAGCCCTAACCAAATTGCAATGAAAAAAAGGATTGAACTCATGGCAACAAAACAAGATTCCACATCACAATACAAGATTTTACAACGACACCAAAACATAAACAATACAACTACAATCACAAGAAGGAAAGGAAAAAAAATACACAAGGCTTCAACATTGAAAATCCCAAGGAGCAAAATCTACGGGAGGTCACGTATGCCTCTTAATGGGAAATGGGTGCCAACTTTAAAACCCTCGAATAAACACCTCAAAACCCTATACACTCTTATGCCTCACTCAAGAACCTCTTATGCCTCGCACATTCTCTTATGCCTCCCTACAATCTCTTATGGCTCCCTCATAAAAATAGACCAAGTAAGAAATGCAAGCAATTTCTTGTCCAAGGTGGGGCACCCAACCCAACTCCCTCCAAAAAATGAAAGGAAATCTTATGCCTCCTTGCATGTAAGATCCCCATAGTCCCGTCCTACACCACACTTAGGTAATCTATGCAAGAATCCAACAAGCATACCGAAACACTCAAAAACATGCACATATAACAATATTAAAGAAAATACTTTACAAGAGTGTAGATCCTACCTTTCCATGGTAGAGTTTGATCCAAGAGTCTCACACAAATATTCTTCAAGCCAAAAATCACAGAGAAGCTCCAAATAATCCAAAATCACTCCAAAATACTCCAACTCCCAAAAATGCAAGAGCACAAAGAAATGAAGTAACACCCAAACAAGAAAAAGAACTTGAATTAAAAAAAAAGGGAGAGAGGAGGGTGATGTGGCTCCATGTAGGATGCCACATCACTCAACCTCAACTACACCTCACAAGTCAAACCTCAACCCCAATTCACAATAAATTGGTGGGTGAGAGGAATGACAAATTACTTACACACACAAACCAAGCCAACACCCCCTAAGGACAACTTTAATTACATGAAGGAAATTGCAATAAAATTTTACATTTTTATCTTCGTAAAACAAATAATGGGGTCTATTTTCACCCCCAAATTCATAGGTAGGGTTGGTATAGCAATTTAAGAGGTGTGGGACAAGTTTAACTTGTCCCACAAGCCTCCAAAATTGGACCTTAAGGCCAAATCCGAATTTCCATGAATGGGTAGAGTGTACAACACTAATGATCACAAGAACTCAAATTACAACACATAATCTAAGAGCCATCTAATCTAATAAATAAATTCTTTTGACCCATCCAATATTTAGTTTAGTAAAAAGATTAATTTACTAATCTAGACACAAATCAAGTAATTAATAAAAGGATAATACATCACTATAAAATCACATACTAAAATAAAATAAAGGAAACTAATAAAATAATAATGCATAACCCTTGGTAACAATTGGAGTTGATCCCCCACCCCATAGGGAACCCCTAACAATAATACAAAATATACACACAACAAAAATACATGTTGCCATGGTGACCCTTGTAGAATTCATCTAACATTCCAATGTGGTTGGTCTCAATCTCCCCGTTATTTGTTGTGATAGGTTTACCTACAAAATACATAATACCTCCTTTAGTCTCATGGCTGCATAAAAACATCCAAAATAAAATATACAATATAAATCCACAATCATCTATATATGAATCAAATTATCATTTATGGAAGTAACAATATCATTTACAATTTCTAACAACATCTCGATCTTATATTTCATCAATAACAATAGGATCACAAGATTAATTCAATTGTTAAGGTCTACTCAAAAAGATACAAATATCGCATGTCAGAAATATGTAACCATGTCAACAGTATATCATCATCAATATAAAATGTCTCTAATAATCCACACACAACATACTATGAAACGAAACCAACAATAGACACAAGTATCTCTATCATCTACCATCATGCTAAGTCAAAATAATACAAAATGTCCATAAGTATAGTCAATAGTATCGAAAACAACAGTAATAAGTGTCGAAGGGAAGTGGGCACTACATCTGCCTCCCCTTAGACTTGACTTCCTCTTGGAAGTCACTGGAACATGTGTGGAAACTGGACTCATAGAAATGTAGCATCCTCCCATGTAGCAGCAGTCTCACCATACATGTCCCACTGGACTCGAACCTAGTTAATCTCTTTGTCTCGAAGGCCTAGGGTCCTGCGCTATAGAATATGAATGGGCTCCACCATCACCTACTCCTGATCTTGCACCTAAAATGTGGTCCAATCTAATATGTGAGAAGGAACAAAAATGTATCTCATGAATACATAAACATGAAAAACATCATGGATGCAAGAGAGGTGAGCTAGGTGGATAACACTAGGGGTGATAAGATAAGGGACCCATAAATCTAGGAGCAAGCTTAGGACATTTTTCGTAATGGATAGGGCTCTTATGCAGCTTGACATGAAGAAACACCTTCATACCCACCTCATAACTAAGATCTATCATATGCTGATCTCGCATAATTCTTCCGCCTATCCTTTGACTATTACAATCTCTCGTCCGATCATAACAAACCGCTGCTCCATGTCCTATAGTAAATATGGTCCAAGAGAAACCTTTTCCTCTAACTTGTCCCAACTAAGAGGTGTCATGAACTCTCTACCATAAAGTTCTAAAAAGGAGCCATGCCTATCGAACTCTGAAAACTATTATTGTAGGAAAACTCCACCAAGTACAAATATTCCTCCTCTCTCAACTGATGATACATAATGTACATCCTAAGCATGTCCTCTAAGATCTAATTCACCTACTAAATCTGTCCATCCATCTTAGGGTGATAAGTTGTGTTGAAATTAATCTTCCTCCTGAGGGAATACTGCATGGTAGTTTAGAAGTGGGAAGTGTATAAAGGTTTGCAATCATAAATGATCTTTCACGAAGTCCCTTGTAATCTTAAAATATCATCAAGATATACCCATGCCACTATGCTATCTATGTAGGTGGTCTTCACCGGAGAAAAATGGGCCACTTTCATCAATTTATCCACCATGACCATGATGGCATCGTGGTGGTATCTCGACATCGGTAACCCAACTATGAAGTCCATGGAAATGGTGTCCCATTTCCACTCTGGTATAGCATGAGGAAAGAGAAGGCTTGCTGGATGCTAATGTTCACCTTCACCTTTTGACACTATAAACAACATGATAAAACCTGAGCAAATTCTCTTTGAATTCCCCTCTAATGGTACAACTATCTCAAGGTGGCATGCATCTTCTTCACCTTGGGATGGGTTGAATAAGGTGTACGATGAGCCTTTGTCAAAATGTCATGTCTCAAACCTCCATCTCTAGGAACATATATCCAACCTCTATGCCCAGGAAGGCCATCGACCCTAATGAAAATCCATCAAACACCCCTTAAGGGGACTCGAGACTCAATCTCTACTTTGGTTACAAGGAAGAAGCTATCATGAGGAAGCTGCTATAAAATCTTGCTTCATAAATATGTACCCATTCAAGTGGCCATAACCACATGTATCTATCTACTCAAGGCATCGATAACCAAATTTTCCTTCCCTTTCACATGCTCTATGTCCATGTTGCGCTTGCAAAGAAACTCCATCCGATGCGGCTGATGAGTTTTTAGATTGGGCTACGTGAAGAGGTGGTGAAGACTCGAGTGATCGGTCACAAGTTTAAATCTCCAGCCAATAAGGAAGTGTCTCAACTGAACCAAGGCATGCACAACTACTACAAGCTCAAGGTCATGAGTTAGATAATTGAGCTCATAATCCTTAAGCTAGCAAGACTCAAAAGAAACTACTCTACCCTTTTCCATCAACACACCTCCAAGACCTTCTAAAAATCATCTGTACATACAAAGATTTCACCTTGATGATTTGGTACTACAAGAATAAAGGTGTTTCATGAGACATTAATTTAATTTCCTTAAGGCCTGGTCACATATGTTTGACCATACAAACTTCTTCCCTTTCCTGAAGGGAAGTGATGGGGTGCAAGCCGAGAGAAGTCATGTACAAATCTCCTATAATATCCTACCAAGCCCACGAAGTTGCACACCTTAGTGACACTAGTGGGTGATGGCCAATAAATAATATTTTGAATCTTGGAAGGATTGACTATATTACCTTCCCCAGAAATGATGTGGCCCAAATACTACACCCCTTTCTAAAAGAACGCACACTTCTCGAGGTTCCCATAGAGATGTTTCTCATGAAGACACTGAAGAACCTGGAGAAGGTTCTCCTCATGCACCTCATGCATACGTGAGTAAATCATAATTTTGTTAAGGAAAATGAGGACAAAGAAATCCAAGAAGGTCTAAAAACCCCATTCATCAATTTCATGAACACTTCGGGGGCATTCCTCAAACCAAAAGGCACTACTATGAACTCGTAGTGGCCATATCTCATATGGAAGGCGGTCTTATAGATATCTTCCTCTCGTGATCCTCAGCTGATGATATCCCAACTTAAGATCTATCTTGAGAAAATGGTGGCCCCCTTCATCTGATCAAATAAATCATCAATGCGTGGAAGGGGGTAACGATTCTTGATCGTTACTTTGTTCAGTTCATGGTAATCAATACACACTACACAGAGATATGTCCTTCTTATTCACAAAAATCACCGTGGTGCAGTACCAAGGGAACACACTAGGGAGGATTAGGCCTTTCTCAGAAGGCCCTCAAGTTATAACTTGAGCTCATAGAGCTCAAGGCTAGTCATCCGATAAGGTGCTCATGAGATATGCTCTGCGCCAGGAACCAAATCTATGTGAAAATTTATCAAACGTGGGGGAGGTAAACCCGGTAGCTCCTGTAGAAATACTTTAGAAAATTCTCTCAAGATGGGATGGTCATCAATAGCATACATATGACAACCTCATCTTACACACCAGCTTAGTTAAGTTGCATAGCGGAGATGGTGCAAATGGAAACATGCCTCCTAACTCTTTCTATCACTGACTCAACTCCTAGATCATCTGTACATGAGATATTCTTATGGTAACAATCCACTCGGATCAATGTAGAGACAACTAGTCCATGCCCAAGATGATTCCATACGAACCCAACATAACGATATGAAGATCCGAGGTAGTGGTGAAGGGTCCCAAATCCACTACACACTTCTTAACTAAGGAGGCTATAAAAAATTTTTCCCCAGAAGCCATTTCAACATCACAACTAAGACCCTGCCTAACTACCACTAGCTTGCAATGCTTTACTAAGGATGGTATAATAAAATAATCAGATGAACCAGAATTAAAAAAATGGAGGTAGGAATACCACTAATGCTACCTGTTGTCTCTATCACGGTACTTTGAAATTTGTTTCTTAACCTTGTTACTATGGTTTTATGGGAACTCTCTCTAAAGATTCCTAACAATGCCATAACCATAACAACTTCCTGGTCCTCTCCAATGATATGCAACTACATCCGGTACTCTAGAGGTCTATGCTATGCATCCTAATGATCCATCTATGGAATGCTGAGGTCTCTACTAGCGAGATCCTGTGAACTGAGATCTCGGTACAACTTGCATCCTTATAGGACCCCTAGGAGGAGGCCACATACTTTTTCCCCTCTGAGTGTCAAATCTCTGAGAAGGTCTAAATGGGGGATGGGTTTGTTGTTACTCCTATTGCTGAGGTGGCTACTATGGTGGCTAGATTGATGACTGTGTAGAACCATGTTCACCACGAAGAGGAGGAGCTGACCCCCTCGACCTACTATCCTGAATCTATTAGATTTGGCTCCAAAATCTATCCCTGACCTACTGCATCTTACCCTATGTCTCTTCTATAATATAGGCCTTCTCCACGGTGTCTACTAGGGTTTTTTGGCAGTGAATGTGCACCGCACCACCAAAATCCAAATTCAGGCCCCTGATGAACATGTGAATCTATACCTACTCTCCTGCATGTAGTCGACATACTGGAGTAGGTCTAGAAATTGACTTTCATACTAAGCTATAGTCATAGATGCCTAACAGATGTTGTGAAACTCGTTTATCCTTTGTTGAATGAACCTCGGGGATAAGTACCTACTCCTAAACCGCTCCTCAAAGAGGTCTTAGGTAACCATCTCTTAATCAAGGTGGAGCTTTGCTCCTCACTTCTCCACTAGACACCTACTCCATCCCTCAGAAGATGGATCACAACATGAACTTTTGTGTTGCTAGTACAATGGTAGAGCTTGAAGCATCCACTCAAGATCACTAATTAGTCATCTTCCCGAAACCCACCTATATCTCTAGAATACTTGAGATGGTCATCAGCATGTAGGATCTCCCTAATATGGTTTATAGGTGTTGATTGGCGACCTCTAGGCCTCTTTGCATGCTCCTCCCTCTTCTTAGGGCTCTGAGACCTATCCCTATATCCTAAAATCCTATCTCCATGTCCCCTTGTGTTGACTCTACCCCCTTTCGACTCCACATGGGAGTTCTCTCGCCCTATGCTCCTCACCGTGTCGAGGAGGCTGAGCCTCAATGGATGGCTCCCTATCATGTGTGGCTGATCATCCTCCTAAGGACCCTCCGTGTATAGCGGCATTGATTTTCAAGCGTCTATACAATCTAAGGTAGAATGGCCGCTACAACTTGATCTAGTGGTGGTAAATCTAGATCCACGTGCAAGAACCCCTCATAGGGTGGTCCGCCTCTGCGTAGACCAAGGTGAGAGTTAGTTGATTATTCTAGGTTTTATTCTAGTTTCCTATGTTTACTAAAATATACAATTTTCAAACAAGTTGTTTTCTAGGTTTTGAAATTTGTGCTAGGTTTAATATTCATGTCTCGTGTTTTCCAGTGTGCCCAAGGGACCAAGATTTTAACTCATGGCTTTGATACCAAGTGTACCACCTGCAAAAAAAAATGCCCACATGAAACTCAAGAACAACCTAGAACAAGCTAGAAAATTATGGAATAATTTTTTTAAAATGTGCCCGCAAACAGGCTTTGAAAATATAGTTGTCCCATTAATGTTTCTAAGTCAGTTATATTTAATAATAAAATTTTCCCCATTATAACAAAATATTAAAACCCACATTATACTTTAGTGAACTTAATTAGACCAAGCATGGTTAATTTCTCCCTAAGTGTATATTTAATAAACAATTTAATTCCACTATAGTTAAATATCCCACATTTAAATCTCAAGGAAAAGAGATACCAATATAAGAAAAATATTAATGTTATTTAATTCCCCACGGTTAAAATAATTAGTAAGGTCCCCATTTGACATCAAGTTAGAATAATACACATACTCCTACCCCATAAAGTGACCCCTTAAAAAGTTAAGCTATGTATTTTAGAATTTAAACATTTAAATTTAAAATCAAATTCCACTCACCCACTCACCACCTACTTTTTGGAGGGATGAATCTCATCCCTGGGATGAATTCATTTAGGACCCTTAGATGAGGAAAGGGCAAGTAATCCTAAAGTATGCTTAAGAAAACTACTTACTCCCTTTCTTTTGGTTTATTATTTCTCTTTTTCTTTTGGAGGTTGATGGAGGAGGATGGGGAATTCATTGGAGGCCATTCCAAGCTTTTGGAGAGGCTTACATTCCTCATTCATTTCCTTATTTTCTTATACCCTCATTTAGGGTTTAATATGTATTTATTTGTTTCATTTCAATATTATTTGCTCAAGTAGGCAAATGGGTTTGTCCCATTTTTGATTTTGTTAAGTTTGATATATTGTTTCATTATGGGTAAAGGGATACATACATACATACATATGTGTGTGTGTGTGTGTGTGTGTGTGTGTGTGTGTGTGTGTGTGTGTGTGTGTTTTTTTTTTTTTTTATTTTAAATTTTAATGGATGAAAAACCTGAATTTTTGATAGGGTATTATTGTAGAAATACCATTAATCAGAATAATAATATATATATAGTAAAGAAACTAGTTCGGTTTACATAGTCCACATGGGTTCCAACTTACCGCAAGTTTGAAGTTTTATGCAAGCCGCATTAGTATAAAGGGATTAATGGTATTGGGGTTGGGAATTTAAAGGAAAATGTTTAAGAGACTATGGGGGTGGGGTAGCCAACCCCACCCTCCACCATTTCTATTAACCCTTCCACCATGGGCCGCGACTTAGGTCCTTCCATGACTTACCTTTTTTAATAGTTATTACTTTTATAATTTTTTTCTTTATGGAATACATATAAATACGTAGTGTGTGTGTGTGTGTGTGTGTGTGTGTGTGTGTGTGTGTGTGTGTGTGTGTGTGTGTGTGTGTGTATTATGTTATTTGGTATATTTATTTGGATATAGTTAATAATAGCATATTTTTATTAATATAATAATATTAATATTAATATATTTTCATATTAATAAGTCCATTAATATTAAAATATTTAATTGTTAATAATATAAAAAAATATTAACCCTATTATCAAAAGTAAAAATGGAATATAGTTAGCACTATTGACAAGTAAATACTTGCACTTGCTTTCTCCTTTAACAATTTGATAAATATTGTATAGGAGGTAAAATAGATTTCATTTCATTTCCCTTAATAATTTGTAATGGATTTACAATAAATTTTTAAATGAGGATAACATACTAGAGTTAGAACTTAGATTACTTCATTTACCAAATAAAGCCAATTATAATGTAAGATCTTTTCTATCAATAATACAAGAAAATGCACAAATAGACTAACTTTTCCAATACATGCCTTCTAAGTAATACAATCGAATTTACTATTCCTTGACTTCTTACAACATAAGAAATTTCCTTTATTTTTATAACCATTCTCAAAACCAAATTTTACAAGATTTCCAATAAGTTTTAAAATGAGAGCTACTATCTTTCCAATGAGATCAACACACTTACATGAGGTTACAAGCCAAGTGAAAAGAGGAATAAGTTGTTTTTCCTTCAACTTCATTTCCATCTTACAAAAACTAACTTTACAAAAACAAATCTTTCTTTCCCCTTTTTAACATACAATACAACTTTAATAACCAACAATCAATAAAAAAAAATTTTCTTCACAAAGATTAATACAATTTCTTCCACTTAAAGTGGGAAAAATTACAAGAATGAAAGCTAAAATGAATACAATATTACAAGTCTTCTACCCTAAGTGGGAACAACAAGGAGGTTTTCTCATAAGGAAGGATTGCTTAAGGACACCAAAAATGCTCCATGTTTCACATCACCAACAAGAGAGCTCCACCATGTTTCATTTGATCACAACAAAAAAGGGGGGATAGGTAACACTCTCCACCCAACCAAGAATTCTAATGAGGATAAGAATTCATCCTTCTCATTGGCCACCGAACCCCAACTAGATTACAATGAAAAAAAGGATTCAACTCATGGCTTTCCTAGTCTACAAGGTCATTCTATGTATTTGATAAAAATTTCCAGTTTTGAAACATCTAGCAACGATCTAATTCGAAAGAATCTAAATTGTATTTAACATCTGTTATCACCGAATCATAGCACCCATGCATTTATACAAGTGCATATACTTGAACTCACGGTGTGATTGGATAACATGGGTACTATCTCCAAGTTGTGGGACTTGCTACTTGAGATAGACCTCTAGAGAAAGCTGGTTCTTGCTCCTAAACTACCTGCCACAAGTTTTTCCAGTGCAGGAAAGCTAATCTAAACCTAATCTAACCTCCAAGGAGACAGGGAGAGAGAGAGAAGAGAAAAAGAACAAAAGCCTACGCTAAAATGGTGATACACCAGAGAAGGAAAATGTTGAACATCTATCAAAACTGCTATGAACATAGCTCCAACCCTGCAATGAACATTCAAACGTGCAAAAATACCTCGCAATGAAGTGAGGCAAGAAGAAAACAAGCGAAAAATGAACAAGGATGGATTGATTCATCACGAAACACGTTTTTGTTGCTCCAGAAGTTTGCACAGAACATCATTTTAATGGTAAAAGGCAAAAATGCCATTACAGAGTAGGGGAGGAGGTTTGAACTCCATTTTCAACCCTGGGGAAGAAATGAAAGGAGAGCAGAGTAGAAAAGATGAACAACCCCTGAAAAATGAGCCAAATCTGGCTTTTTTTAATGCATGGGTCGAGCCCAGGAGAGAGAAAACATGAAAAAACATGGGAGCCATTCCTCATTGAATGCAGATGCATTAAAATAGCATGGGCATCCTTACAGACCCATGCCCTGACATTTTTGGCCATGCTGGAGAAGAATGCGACCCATTTCGCATTAAAAATGGTTGTTGAAACGTCAGTTCTAGCCATTACCACGCGCCAGAGATGTTTCTTTATTTTCTCTCTCCAAACTAAACCAAAATACATGATTGACTTTGGAGTAATGTAGAGAATTTCTGCAGATTTCCATTGATATAAAGAACGTGAAAATATGAGCTCCGGATCGAAAGTTATGGTGATATGAAAATTTAGGGAAAAAAAAAAAAAAGGCCAAAACGGATCGGTGGGAAAATATTTGAATTTTTTCGCGCTCTACCACTTGGATGACATGTGTCAGGCTCTGATTCATCCGTGGGCTCATCCTCTGAAAATTCCTTTCGGGCCCTTAAACTTGGACACGTGCCACTATTTTATTGGTTCGGGCCTGAGGGGTGCATTTTTACCTTGCGCCAAACACTTAGCCAAATTTCCAACTTTTCCTCTTCTGACACGTGGCACGCTCTGATTCATCCACGGGCCTCCTTGTCTCTATTTACGGCCCTCTCACCTTTTCACATCCCACGTGTCCCTCGCGTACCTTTGGCCTGGATGTCCCGAATGAAAATCTCCTGCTTCGGCCGATTCGGGCTTCCTTGTTCCTGTTTGAGGTGAAGACACGTGGCGAGATTCCATTCGTTGGCGGATTTTCAGCCTTTCACATCCCACACGTCCCTCAAGTACCTTTGGCCTGGATGTCCCAAACTGTCTGGGACAAATACCTCTGAACCACCGAAATGGATGCTGTTGTTGGCAAATCAGCCGATTCGTGTCCCACGCGTACCTTTGTCCCAACTGTCCCAAACCGAGCGAAACAAAAGACTTAGGCAATTTTTTCCCTCTTCAACCGATTCAGATTTTCACGTCCCACGTGTCCCGATGTCCCAACTATCCCACAGACCGCCTGGACTAGGACTTAGCCAATTTTCTTCATTTTTTTCGGCCCCAAGCTTGGTACAACGAACCTCAGTATGACCCAAACCCTTCAGACCCAAAATGCCTTAACACAGTCCTGCAACCTTATTTTTTGCATTTCTTCCATTTTCTCAACCTGTTGGGATTTCTTCTTGGGTGGGGGAGTTAAAAAAGCCGAGGGGACCCTGAAAAACATGATTTTGGGCCTCAAATCAATCTTACTTGCTCAGGACTGAATAATCTGATGCATGTTATCAAAATTACCCTAGTGGGTGAATTTTGGATAACAACATCTTCTAAGTATTATAAATCATTCCTAATCCAATCTAACTCATTAAGTTGATTCAAATCAATGTATTCAAATGCCAAATTATAGTTCTAGTTTTCAAAACTTTCATATCTAAAGAACATAGCATTATGACATTTCTTCATACGTATTCTTTTTTTTCATCTTTCCAATAGAGATTTCAAATTACATTCAACAATCAAACTTCCAATGAAAGCAATATCATTTGAACAAAGTAACCACTTTTATTTATATAGATCAAATACAACTTTACAATCACAACTCTTTGTCATTACATTCCTTTTTACAACATAATACTGAGTATATTTATTTTCCAAAACATAGTAACTCTTCGGTACAAAATGTATATTAAATTGTCATCCGCATCAACCTGGGAAATGGTTTACAAAATCAATTTCACGAGGGGACTATCAAAACTTTATCTTCTCCCTCAATTACAATATACAGAATACAATTTCTTCCATATTTATTCAAAAACAAATGAAAAAAGTATATATCTATCACAATTCAATGTACAACTTTCATAACCCATACAAACCATCTTTCCATCTCAAATAATATATAAGATCATCCACTTCAAGTGGCAAAAAGTTACATTAAGAAATGATCTCAGCAAGGACTATCAAATTGTCTTCTTTCTCTATTCGAGAATAATAAAGTATGAATTTCCATCATTCTCCAACTTGTTCACAACAAAACAAGGGAAAGGCAATGCTCTCCAGCCAACCAAGACATCTAATGAAAAGAGAGAAGCCATCCTTCTTCATTTTCCCTCGAGCCCCAACCACACTGCAATAAGAAATGGTTTTCAAATCATGGAAACAATAGGCTTCCACAACAAAAAAGCAATATTTCACATTCAACACACAATCCAAAAAATATAAAGTTTTTGCAACCACATGAAAACAACAAACAAAACTCAGGCTTTATCATGGAAGCCAAAGGAACAAGAACTATAGCGAAAGCTACTTATGCCTCCCAAAGGGTAAATGGGTATCACCACCGAAAGTAAACCACCAAAATATATATCATTTCAAATCCCTGACATTCCCTTATGCCTCCCCCTAGTACCCCTTATTCCTCACATCTCCTTATGCCTCCCTAACCTCTTATGGCACCCCATAATGAGTAAAGAAATGCAAGCTATTTCTTTGTAAGGTGGAACCCAAATCCAAACTCCCTCCACACTTATACCTCCCCAAAGCACTTATGCATCCCGGCAAGAAACCCCATAGTATTCTCCTAGACCATACCTAGGCCATCTACCCAACCAGCCAACAAACAATATCAAAACATCCACAACATTTACATATGTATAAATAAGAGAAGAGCATTTTAAAGATCCAAGCTCCTACCTCTCAATGATGGAATGTGTTCCAAAGTTCCAAACAACAAGCTTTCCAATGTAAAAAAGTCCAAGATCAATAATCGAAAAGAATTCAACCATCTCCAAATTTCTCAAAAAAATTCCAAGAGCTCCCAAAACCAAAATAAGTCACCCAAAATGAAGCAATGCAAGGTGAAGTAACCCCAAAACAAGCCAAGGAATTTGAATAAATAGAAGAGGAAAGATAAGAGAATGAGGTGGATCCATGTGGGATGCCACATCACACATCCTCAACTCCAACTCATAAGTCAACTTCAATCTCCAAGGCATAATAAATAAGCGGTGAATAAATGACAGTTTACTTACACACTCCAAAACAAGCCCACACCCCAAAGGACTGAAATTAAAAGCATGTAAGAAAAGTGCAATAAAAACATTCAACTTGACTTACAAAAATGAATAAAGAAGGGATAAATTTAACTCTCCAAGCATAGGTAAGGTTGGTATATAAATTTAAGAGGCATGGGACAAGTTTAACTTGTCCCACAAGTCTACAAAATTAGCCTTCAAGGACAATTTCGAATTTCAAAGAAGATGGAGTGTTTCATACTCCAAAATCAACTTACACATCTCTTACACATCACTTACACATTTCTTACAACACTTTAATTTTAGGCCAACAACTCTAATAATTACTTTCTTATGACCCAATTTGATTAATTAATTTTTAACAATATGATTACTCACATTAATTAACACACCATTTAATAAATAAGGAAAGGGGTCAAAGCACCACAAAATAAACACATGCAACATTAAACCAAGGAAAATAAATAAAAGAAACATAAAACCCCTTGGTCACATTTGAAGGTGATCCCCCCATGGGAATCCCTAACAACTATCAAACACACACAAACAAATAAAGTTGCCATGGTGACCTTGTTGAATTCATCTAGAATTCCAAAGTGGTTGGTCTCCAATCCCTTGATGTGTGTTGTGATATTTTAACTGAAACACAAATACCTCCTTCGGCCTCGTGGCC
Source organism: Taxus wallichiana var. yunnanensis (assembly GCA_018340775.1). NCBI lineage: Eukaryota > Viridiplantae > Streptophyta > Pinopsida > Cupressales > Taxaceae > Taxus > Taxus wallichiana. The sequence goes on along the minus strand of CM031243.1, from coordinate 770,451,810 downwards.
ATATCAGAACATCCAAATGAATATAATATAATTTCAAAATCATCAATATATATATGAATCACAACAACATCCAAACAATCAACAATATCACTTACAATTTCATCAACAACTATATAATCATCAATTTTAAATTCAATTTTCTTGGTCTACTCAATATATCCAAATATCACATGTCCTAACAACATCCATAAATATATATAAAAACATGTCCAACAACATGTCAAAATATATATAAAATGTCTCTAGCAATCATCATGCATCATATATGAATCAGAGTCAACAATAATCCATGATCTGACATCTAACACCATACTAAATCAAAACTATAATAATGTTCATAATATAGTCAACAGTATCATGATCAATATCAAAAGTGTCAAAGGGAAGTGGGCACTACACCTTTCATGTTGTCATTAGTCACTTCGTTCAACTAAAGACACAATTTAGGTAAATTTAAGACCGTTATCTTAGTAGTTATTATATGATGTGAATTTCTACTAAATTGGCACCCTAATTATATCATGAATTACATATTTAGTTGATTGGTACAATAAGAAAAGATATATTGATTACATTTATACATGTGAAACTTATTGGAACTTTCTGATGTGATGTTTTACTTCATCTAGGGATAATAAAAACTCTAGGAATGAATCGATCAATCAATTTGATTAAAATTGAAGATGCAATTTGTGATGTAGATGTATCATGGGGAATTGAATTTCTTACATAAGTTTTACAATATTATTAAAGTATGGGCACACATAAGGATGATGAGAAAGATAATGAAGAAAGGAAAGTACAACACAAAAGTTGTTTGTTGATGATGATTATGTAGGGATTTTATGAATGGTTTTTACAATAGTTTAATTACATAATGTCCATTTATTACACAAGTGAAAGAGCACAATGTGTGCACAAAGTGAGTCACGTCAACCATTTTAGGGGATAGAGCGAAAAAGAGTAGAGAGACGAGATGAATCATATCGAACAAGTCAAACTTTAAAGGTTCGTAAAGAAACTCCATTATAATAGCTTTAGGATTTTTGTTTAATTTTGTAGGAGTCCCAATAGTGGGAGTAGTATTTTTAGATGTCGTCAAGGATTTTTATATAAATAAAAACATGTATATGTGTTTTGATTTGTTATGTATTATAAGGTATTTCATTAGTCCATATAGTTTAGAAATTTTTGTTATCTTTGAGATTGTTGAGGTTTATAAAATCTATTTTTGACATATTTTAAACTTCTAAAAATTTTAGTTCTAATCCAATGGGCCATAAAAAATTTCAAAATGACCTTATGATTTCCCAAGTTAGAAACCTATTGTAGAATTTAAACCCTGAAAGCTTTAGGTTGAATGCTGAAATCCTAAAAAATAACTATGTACCGACCATATTAGGTTATGATAAACTATCTCCTAAACTGTGACTAATGGAGCTATGGTACTAATTCGATAAGGTGCAGAGTGACAATAATTTGTTATATTTACTCAAGCATTATTTATGAAAATATGTACAACTTCCACAAACACTTGATATTACACCATACATAAAAATATTCGACATATAAGGAATGTGTATGCACTACAAAACGTACAAACTATAATGACGTATGCATTCCTTGAATTATGTACAAAAACCCAACTCTACTAGGCTTGCAAATGTTTTGGTTTCGCAACGCTTATCCCTAGAGATATGAAATCATAGCAACATGTGATTTTATGGATGAAAATGCATAAAGTTGTCTTTCACCGTGATAAATCATACAAAATAAATTGAAATATTTCTTAACTATATGCCCACAACGTAACATAAACTATCCTCTTTCTATATATAGAGATCGTAATTTTTTTACTATTGTAAGGTTTCCATTTATATTTATTTCAAACTATGTCTTTTATACCTCTATTTTTAGTGATTGTAAACATCTATCTTATGTCATGTATCTTTTGTTTCACTTCTCCAAATTTATTTTTACTTGGAAAATCAATTTAAAAAATACACATTAAAAAATATTTTTAAAATTCTATCCCAAATTAGATGATCCTATTTATCTTTCCACTAAATGATTTTTAAAAATAATAAATAATGGTTATAAAATGGGGGGGCAAGACGACTATTAGTCATATTTTTTTGCACGGTTAGGAATACATATTGTCATTTTACCTCATTAACCCACTTACACTTAACAATTTTAAAAATATATAGTTTAGAAATTAAACTCGAAATGCTAAAATTCATGTTCTTATAACATCTACAAATTTCTTGTGTAACTATCTAAAATAACTTGTACAAGTTGAAATTTCTTATTTTCGGAAAAAAACATCCACTTAAAGACCTCCTTTTGGCCCCCATTTCCATGCACTTAACCGCACAAAGAATATTTCATGTATGAAAAGAGTTAAATTATATGACCTATATTATATGACGTTACATAATTGGTGATTGGTATGATGATGTTATTCATCTAAATAAGATCTACCAAAACTTTTTTCGTATAAATATGTTTTCATTGAATCAATCTATTGGTGCATGTTTTCTTGTGATTGAAATGATTTTTTATGCACATTTTAAGGGTTGCAAGGTTTAATGTGGATCTTCATTGATCACAATGATCCCTATACATCATTTGGTATTAGAGAGAGGATACATGCATGTCCTTGCACTTAAAAGCATGATCGATCTTTTTTTTGTCATAGTGTGAATGTGGGTGGAAAATAAGTGTGGACATATTCTATTGGATAATTATTACCTAGGAGGTGGGAGAGAGTGACACAATAAGGTTAGTTAGATTTAAAAGTGTGAGTTATGGATATAATCTTATTGCAATAACCTTACAACCATAGGGTTGTTGAGTAGAAGATTTCAAGATTGTGGATTTGTGTTTTAGAGAAAGAAAATAAAAAAGAGCACACTAGAGGAATGTCAATGTAGGATACTAAAATTAGGGTGTGATTGTTAAACTTAGGCAATATGATGGGAAATATGAAATCTCACTTAGAAACTATTGAATCCACACAACACAGAGGTGTTTTTGTCAAAGATCATAATGATGATAAAGATAAAGCTGCACTATTGGGAGTGCATGCTACAAATGAAAAGGTGAACACAAATGCAGATGTAGAAAAAGGGGAAGCATATGATGATCTCGAAGAGAGAGTACTTCAAGAAATTCATGGTGTGGGGAATAAGCATATATTGTACACTTGTTGTTATATTAGTATTTGGGAACCATAAGATGGTGTGGATTTCATAACAGAAATGGAAAAATACCCCAAGTATTAAAAATGGAAGATCCGAAGAAGTTCATATTTTACTTAACGCATTTAGGGTAGATCATGATGTGATCTTAAGGCATACTAAAGAATATAAATGTTGGTAAGTAGGGAGTGTCTTATTGATCTTATATTTGTGAGTATCAAAATATAGGACATGGGTAACTTGTCATATTATAGGAGATAATTGTGTGAATGATATTGTGTGATGTTGTGTCGATGGCAATCGGTTTGATGGTGTTATTTCTTTGAAGAAGATATCCCAATTCTTTATTTTTGTTCAGCTATGTGTTCATTTGATATTTTTGTAGATGCATGTTTTTTTGTTGATGTAAGTTTCCATGCATATTTTGAGGGTGGCAAGCTGCAGAGGCATATCTTCGTTGAGCGTCATGATCTAATCTAGGTCATTTGGTCTTTGGAGAGGCTCTATACTTCTTGCAAAAGTAGTATGTTTTTTCAAATTCTGTGTTTGTCATATTGAATGAAAATTAGCTTAACCAAGTCCAAAACTTTATTTGTTAGAGAAGTATACAAAATAAATAAACAAGTAATTTATCATTATATGTGACGTTTAGGCCATACTTATCACAATTAACATGTGAGTACGGTGCTACAAGAATGTTATCTCTATTTTGAGATATTCAAATTAAGAACTTTGATCCATATAAGGTTTGTGATATATATATATATATATATATACTTACTATGTGCTAGTACCTACATTCGGAGCATTTAATCTTTTTCCAATTGTCACATGATCCTCGCTTTTCGTACGACCTTCGTAAATAATGAGGAATTTTAAGGGAAGACGCGTATTTAGTCTATTGATAGTGTGGTGCGGCATAAAAAAAACTGGAGAACGAGATATGACAAGGAATAGATAATAATAATTCAATACATAACCTCGTACCTCCACCGGCAAGAAATTAGAGATCTAATGAAGATTCAAATGACATTGGTTCGCTGATAAATTACTAGTAGAAAATAGAATATTAAAGTCGCTCTTCTATAAATAAAAGCATATACACGTCTAATGAACTCAACATGTGCCTATTTTTTTAGCATAGAATTGTGTAGACTAATTCACTCTGGAAGTCCAATTGAAAATGATGAGCACTTTTGAGAAACCTCACGTAGTGCTTGTGTCATTCCCTACAGTCGGTCACGCTATCCCTCTACTGGACTTTGCTAACTCGCTGGCTTCCTTTGGCATCGACATCACTTGTGTAACCACCTTTTCTAATGTCCACTATCTCCAACACCAAATGGACCAAGATATTCACCTCCTTGTCCTTTCTACTCCTGTACCCACCGAGCAATCTGGTCTTATTTTTGATCTGGTCCTTAAGCTTGAGGAACCATTTAACCATTTTCTCGAGGGACAACTCGTTGGGAAGAAAGTGCCACCTCCTGTCTGCATAATGCATGATGTTCTTCTGGGATAAACTAGTAGAACATCTTAAAATATTTCCCTGTGGCGTCTCTATGTTTCTCATTCTTTTTAATAAGCAGTATATATTAGTGACTATTATATTGGATTCCATTGGTTGTTTCAAATGGAGAATAAGGCCTTAAATTTTCATATAAATGAAATTATTGGAAGCATTTAAATAAAACATAGATGCTAACTTTTATTTTGGTTTATTATAAATTTTCAGTAAATTTAATATTTGTAATATATTAAATTTTAACTTATTTGTTTGGGAAAACAATAATACTAATATATTTTTCTATTAAAAAGATCACTTATGTTAATAGAGAGAATAAATATAGAAGGAATATCATACAAAAATCTGGGTAGTATGCAAGCACACCCAAAAGTTGAAGTTTAGTCAAGTCAGATTACATGAGCGATAAAACTAATGGATTTTAAAGAAGAAAAATAGAGTAGAGAACAAGAAAGTCATTAGGCCACTACTACAAATAGGTAAATAGATGGATGTAGAGGCAGATTGTCATGCCTGTCGCCCCATATCTACTTTACAGTTCGATATTCGGGACTCTATTGCAGGCATCCCATTCTTCAATGTAGTCCCCGAGTGGTGGAGAAATGAAATGAGTAAGAAACAAGAATTTGTTAGGGGGAGCTTCACAGAACAAGAGATGCATTATGCCGCTACTGCAAATAGGTCAACAAATGTAGGTAGAGGTAGACTATCAAGCTTGTTCCCCCAAAGCTACTTTGTAGTTCCACATCCAGGACTCTACCCCGGGGATATTGTTTTTCATTGTTGTCCTCTCGTTGTGGAGAAATGGCTAGAATGAGGTAGAGGAATTTTTAGGGCGTACTTGTTGGAAATATAATGTACTTGACAGCCATTAAGTTTGTTATCATGTATGGTGTAAGTCTTGTTTCAATGTTTATGGAGTCCGTAAAGGATTCTTAGTGGAAATTTGAAAAAACAATTGTAATATATGTCTATGGAATAAAGTTTTTGACATTTTGTAAACAATATTTGATGACTTTAAGTTAATTGGTTTCTTAGATAATGACTCTGCAAGAATTATAGATGATAGAAAGAGCATGATTTTATATTTTATTTTGGTTAAAGTGTAATCCTATGGGGCTATAATTGCATCTATGGTTTTGGTGATTCATTATAATTATAATCAAAAGGACATTTCCTGATATTCTATGTCTATATGCACACCTTCAATTATTTGCATTTTTATACAAAAAGGGTGTCTGTGTGCTACTGATTTAGAAACATGTCCTCACTTGCATCAACCTTAGGATTTTTTCTGTATAGATTACAAAGAAAATTGGTATGCTAATTTTAATTCATCACGAAAATGGTCGATGAAAATAAAATATACACAATATTTGTGTATAAGACATAAGGTATCTCCTGTCTAAACTTGAAAGCAAAGCAAGAAGAATGATAAAATTTGACAATGGATGACACTTTCAAACTAAAGCCAAATTACTAAATTATAAATATGTTTGATTAGTTGTAACTATGAAACAGGAATTTGTATTGACCATTTAATAGTGAGGTCGCCCCTAGTAATGATTATGCTTCATGAGACGTTGTGTATAATTTTTTTGCCAAGATGTTTGAAGGTCATAGGAAAGTACTTCGGTTATTGTGAAATGAGTCTACATGAAATTTAAATAGAGTGTTCCAACTACTTGCTACCATACATTTCTCCCCAGTCTTATTTTGGATCTACCAATGGTTTGCTAAAGCCTATTACAAATCCCAAACAACCAAAAAATAATTACAAGTTGACTATAGTCTATAATATAAGGAGCGAATGCCCACTAATTGAATATATCAAATGTGAATAGTGTGAATTTTTAAATATTCTATGGAACTAAAACCCAACATATGATAAATAAATTATATGGTAGACATCAGTCATAATGTAATTATTTCGTTTATGCATATCTAGGACTTCAAATGCAATCGGTTTCCCTATGTTATCTTTTTAAGATTTCTTGAAACATTTTTCTGAATACGTAGGGCCCTAATTCTTTTGTTCTATATTCCCTAGCAGCTCTTTATTTCTCTTATGTAGTTCTTGCAACTAGAAATGTTGCGTATATTCTCAATTGGTTGTAAAATTTACCATGCCTCTGCTCAAAATCCATAAATTAGTTTTGCACAGTATGTTAAATTGTTTAGGTATTTAGTGATAAAATCATTTCTTCCAAGTGGAAAATGGTTTTTCACAGTGCCTTGACAATTTTATAGGAAAAGGTTACAAAATATTTCAAGTTGCATTGAAACACAAGTCAAAACAAATAGATCTCATTAGAAACATTAGTAGTGCTCACATTCAATTTGGTTGTTATTTTTATATTTTATAAATCATTGTAACACCTTATTTCAATTTGATAGGTTATATATTTTAATATTAGAAATGTAGTGTCCATGCTATTAAATTAACCAGGTCTTAATATTCTGTTTGGTTGGACTTAGGTTGGATCATATCATGCAGTCTCACTTTTAATAGCATCAAGGGCTCCACCACCTGGTGTTTTGAGCAGAGGAATTGATTTAGAAGGCTTAACTAGAATATTGACGGAACTTGGAGGCACTAGAATGGGTGAAAATACTCTTACCAAGAATTTTCACACCACCGCAGTGATAAAGATGCTGAAGTAGCGAAGTGTGGAACTTTTCTGGATTGTTAATTCATATCACACTTGTTTTATTGGTATGAATTATTATTTCTCTACTTTCTCATATTTATGGCTTCGACCAATGTTACACGCTGCACTGGGTTGTATGAGCTGGAAATCCCTAATGATATTTTGTAAGGGTTAAGATGTTCTCTTTCAATATTTTATTTATTGAAAGGATCCCTTGCAATCATAGTGATATTTATTTTCATTTTATACACTGAGACAAAGGAAATTAGATATCTCCAAAATGTTGCTTCAATGAATCAAAACATCTATAAATAATGTAAATAGTTCCTACTTAATCTTGATTTAATGTCTAATGGTTTCCGATTTTTTGTTGCAGTCTTGCTTATCAATATTTATAATCTTTGGAATATCATCTCAAGTACTAAATTTTCTGGTAGAAAACGTTGGGGCCATTTTCACTTCAATTCCACATGCAATTGTTGTTTCCCTCTTATCTTTTATGTGGGAAATGATTGCGGCATTGGGTCTATCAAAACTTAGATATAGTGAAATTAATTAAAATCATTCAAACAACCCTTTGCACCCAAATTTCAAGTCAACTATCTAAAATAGGGGAATGAAACATGTAGTCTACTAGTTCATGTTTTCTCGCAATAGATAGAAATAAATTAAAAATTCCTACCACAATGATAAAAATTAAAATATCCCTTTCTAGATTGCAAACCTATTATGGGAAAAAGACAAAAAGAGAAAGGGGTGAGCTAACCCTTACCACCACTCCATATATGTTCCCCACTTGATTGCTCTTTTTCACAACCAGATTTTTCAAGCCATATTTGAAATTCAACATTCATTTTCCAATGGAGAGATACTCTGGGTACTGTCATCTACTGCACCAACATGCCAACATTCCCAAGCACAACACAAAAGCTTACTTCACCCCACGCCATCCACCTGCTGAGCCCTGTGTGTAACACCACTCACTTGGGAAGGGACATAGATTGTACTAACAGAGGTCGTCTGGAAAATTATCTTTCCCTTTTTATTCACTTCTCTGTAAAACCCCAAATAATGAAGCCATGTGAGATAGAATACCAAATAATGGCATCCAATGCACTATTTCTCAAATATTCCTATGTCCACACATTGACACAATTAGTATCTCAAAAATAGAACAATTAGATTCTCATGAAAAGAAGAGCACAGATTGGTCTGTCCTAAAAAGAAACTAATCCATTTGGGCACTACACATTACATGTGTATAAAAAAACCTACCCAGTTGTTTTCGTGGCATACAATCAGAAACCATCACTAGTTGGATCTAGTGAAGCGATTGAGGAAGATGGCTAAACCACACCATTTATATCTCAAGGGTGTTTCAATGTTGTATTTAGAAGTCTTTTATATGCTTATGCTAGGTGAGTAGGTAAATAGAAGCTACTTGGCTCAATGCGTTGTAGAGTGGAGAAGAGGGCAGAGAAGAAAAATGTGGTTGTTTCTATTCAAAAATTAAGATCGAGTGAATCGCTATTGGCTTCACCCCAAATAGCAAATGTCATTAACAAATTCACACCTCCCATATTTAGTATTCCAATACCCATTCAAAAAATCTTGAACTCTCTTTATTTCTCTTCCCACCTCTATAAATAAAAGTGTTGTTATTAATGTGGGTTGCTACATATTTTATTAACTAATTGTTTGGAACCGTTCCCAGGGGTGTCGAGCCATATCATTATGTTACAATGCGTGAACAATTTCTCTCAACCATCGTAGGGATCATAGAATCTGAGTGAAAAAGGAAACAAGGCTTGCATGGATTCAGAGAGAGGCTCCAACCACCACATCCTCTCGTGCACTGCCCCTTCTTTGGATACGATTATGGTTTGGGAAAAAATTCTTCAGCACAGAGTTAAATAACAAATGAGATTTTGGTTAGGAATCAGTTAACCAAAGTAGATAAATTATTATAAAAATATTAAAAAGATAAAAAGGGGAATTTAGAGACAAAAGTATGATTTGGAGGGAATTTAGAGACATGAGTATAATTTTGTCTCAAAATGCCCCCTCTTGTAGTAGTGTGGGTAGAAGCTTATTGAAGAACCTTACAACAATAGGCTTGTTGAGTACAATATTTCCAAGATTGTGGTCTTGCATTTTCGAGAAAGAAAATAAAAAATAACACACCAGAGGAATGTCAATGTAGGATGCTAAAATTAGGATGTGAGAGTTAAACCTGGCCAATATGGTGGGAACAATGAAATCATACTTAGAAACTATGGAATTCCCATAACACTCAGGTGTTTTTGTCGAAGATCATAATGATGATAAAGACAAAGCTGCACTATAGGGAGTGTATGCTATAAACGAAAAATGTGAACACAAATGAAAATGTAGAAAAAGGGGAAGCACACAATGATCTAGAAGAGAGAGTACTTCAAGAAATTCATGGTGTGGGGAATATGTAGTGCCTCGTTGCTATTTACCTTGCTGAGCTGGCGGATGGGTGACATATCATGTCACTCGTTAAATTTTTGTAATCTCCTTTGGTTGGCGTGGGGTTGAAGGCTTCTTTTTTTTTTTATTGTTTTCCTGGAAAGTGGGGGGGTGCCGTGAAGAAGTATCTGTCTTTGTGCAGCCACTACAGGGCAGAGAAGTCAAAACATATCCCAGAAAATCCGTGGTTTCCAGTGAGAGTGAGGTGTGACAGCTGCAGGGTGATCCCAAGGCACCGCCGGTGTTGATCCTGATGTTCTAGATGCACGCAACCTCAACCACGTTCTGTTGTTGCAAAATCCCGTAGCTGTTTTGAGCGCTTCCAATGTGCAGGTTGTCCACTATGTTGTTATCTGTTCAGTTCGACTGCATCCTCAGACTCGAGTTATCCTTCAAGGTATTTGTTTTTTCTGTATCGACTGGGTGGCAGTGAGTTTGTTTTGCGGCTTCGGCCACGTGCTCTTTATTACCCGTCGAGCCTGTTGTGTGCTCTGTTTGTTGGTCGTGGATTTTCCGAGTTGTTTGGATTGGTGGTCGAGTTGTATGTTAAGGCCATGTGGTGGCAGGTTGATCCGCATGCAATATCTGTTGAGTTGTATATATAAATCGACCAATCCATTAAGGCCGAGCCATTTCTGAGTCATGGGTTGGCCTGTGGACTAGTTTGTTCCCACCGCCCTTTGTGTCTGAATCTTCCTAATGTTTTATGCAAAATTTACAATGATATTTTGCACTGGAGGTGTTCTCCCTATGAGAATACCCCTATCGGAAAACGAGACAGTGATCTCCTTAAGCACGTGCCAGAGAGGATGCAAACTCAGGTGAAATTTGCACTGTTCACAGTTGTGGGGTTTTGGGTCCTGGAGGAAACTGTTGGCCTCAAATGGCTGGTATGGTCCCTGTTCCTGATGACGAGAGGGTGAAGAATAGTGTGGGAGCCGAACAATGGAGCAGATCGGTTATGGAGCAGGACACTAATCGTCTCACTCTCGCCTACTTCGCCATTTCAGGCCTCGACATCCTCAATGCACATCTGTTGCTATGTTATTTTCTGTTAAGTGTCGAATGCACCCTCAAATTCGAGATTCTCCTACCAGATAGTTTTTATCAAAATCGATTAAGTGACAGTGTGTGTTACCAGGAGACCCGATGAAAATTGTTACAGAAATTCTTTGTTGGGACCTTACTTGCTATTTCGATGTAACTCATGGAAGAGAACCTCATAGAGGCGTGGATCTGTTCATATCAGAATATTCATGAAGCACTTTTTGCTTTGAAATTATATGAGCATCTTCAAACGAGTCACTATGTTGGCAGGCTTAAAGGGTGCTGTTGGAATTATCACACCTTACAAGCTACAGCTGTGCTGTTTGCACCGAGAGCTTGATGCTGTCCCCAGGTCTGATGAAGGAAAAAGGTTGGTGATTTAGTTGGATATGCGGGAGTCCTATGGGTTCATACACTGAGGAGCAGATTCTTCCTGCAAGTTTTGTTGTACCAGTGCCATCTACCATTTATCCTATTGTGGGTGCTGCAATTATGCTGAAGGGTATGACTGCTCAGTTTCTTCTTCGGCGTTGCTTTAAGGTGGAGCCCGGGCATACAATTCTTGTGCACGCTGCAGCTGGAGAAGTAGGATTTTTGTTATGTCAATGGGGTAATGCCCTTGGTGCCACTGTCATTGGTACTCGACCAAGGAGAAGGCCGCACAAGCAATTGAAGATGGATGCCATCATCCCATTATCTATACCCAGGAAGATTTTGTAGATTGTGTTAAAGAAATTACAAAAGGACAAGGTGTGCAGGTCGTTTTTGATTCTGAGGACAAGGACACATTCCAGGGATCTTTGGAGTGCTTGGTTTCTAGAGGTTACATGGTGAGCTTTGGTCAGTCATCAGGTGCAATTGATCGTGTTCCTTTGTCAGCCCTTGCCCCAAGATCATTGTTTTTGACACAGCCTTCCATGATGCAATACACTGCAACTCGAGAAGAGCTCCTGGAAACTGTAGGAGAATTATTTGCAAATGTTGCATCTGGTGTTCTTAAAGTCCGTGTGACAAAGACATACCCACTGGCAGAAGCTGCAAAGGCTCATGCCGACCTCGAGGGTAGGAAGACAAGCGGTTCAATAGTTTTGATTTTTTTCCTGATAACTAGCTGATGTGGAAAAACGTAGATCCAGGAGCGTGATGTTATCATTATGTCTCGTGTCCGAGCTTCAAATCATGGGGTTGGTTTGTAGCTGTTTTTCACTGCGTGGTTGTGGCGCTAGCTCGAGCTCGCAAAGCACTTTGGATTAAAGGCAAGTAATGTCATTGAAACAATCATATGCATGGAGATGGCATTTTAAACCGTGCATGTTAAATCTACTCCTTGTAATAGTTTTCTACCTACTTTCAAGATCTTGAAATGAATTTTCTTTCCTCTTGAAAGGCGCCTAGACTAGATGTTTTCGTGGTTGTTTATATCACCGCTGATTGTGTGGCATGTTCCTTTAAATCTTATTCCAATTTCGCTGATTTTTCTTGGAATGTTCCTTCCTCTCTTATAGCTTACTCTATTTCATATTTGTCTAAATGGGTTACTGCAATATTGAGTGATGTAGTCTAGTTCGTAGGGAAGGAAACAGTATTGAGTTTTGTTTGCTTATATGACTTTCTCTTAAAAAGAATTATGTGATGGTAATTATAATTGAAGGTTACTAAATAGAAGGTTAAGCCTACATACCTCTTTTGGTTGAATAAATACGCATTTCCTATTTAGGGCTCTCTTGTTTTGCTAGAAGGTACATTAATAGTGACGTTGTGTTCTGAAACTTGTTTAAGCCTGTGGGCATTCCTTCCTTTATGTTTGATTAGAAAATGGCATTTGGGGTTTGTTTTTAGAATGTACTGGTTGCCGTTGTACCTGGTCTAGATGAGGGATAACCTGGCATCTATTTTGGCCTCCACGTGTTGAGAGTATTACTATACCTAATTCTTGATGTAAACTCTTGTATGATTAAAGCAAGGGGAAACATTGTAAGTTTAACTGAATGAAATCTCTACAATTTTTATTAAGGATTGCAAGCAAGCTTTTACTAGCTAGACTGAAACAAAAGTTGTAGGTGAATCCATGGTACTGGACTTGTGAACTCGTTTCCTGATAGATGACAGCTGATTTCAGTGATAATATCATAGGTGGCTGTTATATTTATCTGTTTGATACTCGCTAAGACTTTTCCTCGATAAGCCCACATGGATCGGGTAAAATTTTCCATCTTCTATACCTTTGGCAAGGAGTTCATAGAACTTCTAGCCCTGACCGCACTGCGTAACCTTCCTGATAGCTATGTGCGTTGGTTCTTGGTTTGTGCTTGTACTCGTGGTAAGGTCTTTTGAGTCTGGGACATCGTTGGTGTTTTGCCCTCTACGTATCGAATCCCTTTGTTTTCGAACTCGAATACCTTGTACTTCAAACTTGGTTACTAAAAGGTCCCATTTTGTGGCCTTGTTAGGGAAATCAATTTTTATTTTAATGTTTATTGACATTGTCTGAATTATATAAAAATTATTAACGACTTTTGGGTTTAGTCTTCCCTTATATTATGTAGAGAAGTTGACGGTTAGGATAGGGTTTGTTGGTAGAGTAATGGCCCTTTCTGTGTCTCTTTCGTACGCTTTTGGAAAAGTGGATTTGTTTTGGTTGACTAGTACTACGTTTTAAGAAATCCGATAAGGAGGTAGTGGTAAACTCCTTGGTTAAAACCAAAACTATAGTTGTGTTCTTTTAAGGGCATCGAACCCATATTACTTTGAAGCCCCCTGGAAGAATTGGATAACGTCCTTTTTGCTTCGCGCCTACGATCATAATTAGTATGCTTTGTCTTCTCTTGGACCCCTTTAGTTGGATGGAGTAAATTTTGGATTCCAATCACGTAACCCATAGGATTACATGAAGGAGATATCAACACTCTTGACTTTCTTGTTCCCAACCCATAAGGTCTTGCCTTGATTTATGTAATTTTGTTCTTACTAGTATTTGGACTTTCTCCTTGTTGGATGATTTAGTTTTCTCTCTCATGAGATTAATATTGGAGTTGTGAGTTGTGTTTTAATCCATTTCTGAATTTAGAATATTCCTTTCTTGATATTGTTAATTGTTAGCTTACTATTACATTGTGTAGCCTTAACATGCTCAGTTCTTGCGAACTGACTTTAGTTAATATTTGTGCAGATGGATTATGCGAGTAGACTAGAAGAAAAAAAGTGTAAAAGTTTCATCTGTACCATTATGAAGTTCCTTGTAAAAATGTCCAATGTGTTGTAAATTGTGTAACATTGCTTGTAAAGAGAGTTGATATGACCTCTTGCCTTGTATTGTTTGGTAATGGTGAAATAAAGTGTCTTGTTCTTGTGTAGTTAAGCTTGAAATTATCCTTGTGAGAAATGGCTTTCAATCTTTACATTGATATGAGTATTGTAAAACTTTGATCTTGAGAATAAATTGTTAAGTTAAATCTTTCTAAGACTTAGCGACAATATTTTATAAGTAAAGTAAAATGAGTCGGTTAACCCTTAAAGAAGCTAAACAAAAATAATAATTTTATATTCAACAAATAAATGTAAAGGTGATCTATTTGAAACCAAATACTTCCATGAGTGATCAAAATGAAAACATCCTTTGTGAAGTAAACATTTATAAATTGATACCCCTAGCTAAACTAGCGAACACTATCCCTTTGGGGTGAACTCTTAAACAAGCTTAAAGGAAAACAATGGTTAGTTTCTGGAAGATATTAAGATTTAGTAAGTAGGAGAAGACTTTAAGTGAACTACTCTTCAGTGTATAAGAAATGAACTCAGTTGGTGAGATGAATTTGTGCAAACCATATATTGATTCCTTCTGAAAACTTAAGTCATGAGCTAAAGGGTGTCTTACCAAAATAAATAAACCCTAACCATTTCTTACTGTGGCTTGCCCTAGCCGTGAGTGTGTCATGTGGATTTGACTTTCATGTTGTCTTGTCAAAAGAAAAATAAATTGTCCTTGATAAGTTTGAACGTTTCCGTGCTGACCTTGTGGTCTTCCCCGTAACAAATGATTCCAAGTGTTGGTTGTAACCTTGTGACGACATGTTGTGTCGTGTTGAGTCAAAGCAAGTCAAAAAAAAAAGTTATCCCGTATCTCACTGTGTTGTTCTTGTGTTGGTATTTTTGGTGCGTTACACTTTGGTATCAGAGCGTAGGTTCATGCTCTCAAACCTATGGGCCGGATTGGTGTTGTATGGTGATGTTGCATGGTGGTGGTGGTGTTACATGATGATACTGCATGATGATGATGATGTTGCATGATGATGATTTATATTGGAAGAGTAATGTGCTTTAAGCGTGATGTGATTATTGTCGTAATTGTGATATTGTGAACGCACGTGATGTGTATGTCACTCGGCGTATTTGTCATTATGTTGATGTGTTGGGGATGAGAGTATTCTCTCTCCTTCTTGTGGATTCTAGGAAGAATTCACGTGCAAATTATTGTTTGTGATGTGTGAAAAGAATTCTAATGTGGATGACGTAGTGTTGGAGCAATGTGGCATATTGTGATATGTGGGTGTATCAATGTGTTGTATGACTAGTTGATGTTAAAAGAAATGAGTTGTATCATGATGTTTTTACCATGTTCTGAAGAAATGTGTGTGCTACCTTGTTATGAAGAAATTATTGTTATGTTGTGATGTTATTATGTTCATCGTATATATGAGTTGTGCAATACCTAATGCTTCATGTCGTGAATTAGGGTCATACGGTGAGTGTATGAACCCTATCGTATTGTGATTGCACTTTGGGTGCAGAATGTAGTAAAGTGATGTATGGTGCCCTGTGAATGTATAATTGTGATCTACCCCGTATACCTACCATACGTGAGACGTTATGGTAGCTATGTGTGTACCACCATGGTGTTAGTGATGTAGTTACATGTTATGTTGTGAGCCTTACACTAACCGACCCTGAGGGAGATCGGTAGAAGTGTATGTTAAGAGTGAGGAATGGTGTACCATGGGTCAATAACTCGAGTCAAAACTCGGTTTAGTAGATTACATGTGACTCTTTCCTCTCTCCCTATGTGGTTGTATGTATGCAACCCTAGTGTATCTATGACTATGTTTGGCCTTGTCGAAGAGTGGCGGGATTGATATATATATTTTACGAGCTGAGGCTCGATGTTCCGAGTGCCAGCAACTCGTTGAGTACCCCTTTGGTGGCCAGATAAGGCCACACAGTTATCGTAATGTGACATTATTATAAGTTGATTTTATTCGTAAATTGAGCTTTTACTTTATTTTTGCAAGGACCAGCATCTTTTCTTGATTGCAATGCTTTAAAATTTTGGGCATTTCCTTGGTTTGTGGCACTAACATGGGAATTTGATACTAACTTTGGCCATTTGGTCATTTATTTTAGCTTGATTTGGGGGTCTTCTTTTAAATTGGGAATTTTTACCGCCTTGCCCAAGGCTTGTACTTTGCCACTTGGCACTTTGACTGGATTGTTGTGCTGGTTCTAATGTCGTGATGTGTGGAATAGGGTCATGGGATGCACCATGGATTGGTTGGACCTATGGACCCGCTTCGTTGTATGGGGGTACGCCCCAAGGGGTACATATGACTAGCGGGTTATGGAGAACTACGCGTCATTATGTCACTTGGGTTAGGAGTGTCCAAACTCTGTGTGTCTTTGACCATGGGGACAACCGGCCTCCTTGAGGGAGGCAAAAGAGTTTGAGGGAGGCATAAGAGTTTGAGGGAGGCATAAGAGACTTGAGGGAGGCATAAGAGTTTGAGGGAGGCATAAGAGACTTGAGGGAGGCATAAGAGTTTGAGGGAGGCTTATGATATTTGTCTGTATGGTTGATGTTTCAGGATATATGTTGAGTTATTGTGATGTTTGGTAGTGGTCTTTTGATGTATGTGTTACTCATGTCAGATGGTTATGTGTTGTGATGTTGTGGACATGTCATTGATTCCCTTGTGGACACTATGTACTGTAGCATGATTTGTTGTTATATGAGTCCTTCATTGATGCAAATTGAGGAAATGTCTGGTGGATTGTAGTACTCTTTTGGTTGAGTATTTGGTATGTCAGTCATTAATGTGTGATGAGTACCTATGTTATGGGAAGTGTGCCTATTCTATTCCGTATTTGTGTAACCTTTATGTGGTGTAATACAATCATGAAGTATATACTTGTGTGCTTGTGAATCTGTAGTGTCTTGTGAACCTGATAGGGTGTTGTGGTATCAGTTCATGTTGGGCACCCACAATAAAGAATAAACCAAAACTCTTCAATGATGATATTTTTTTTTAAGAAACTAAAACTGAAATAAGGATAATGAAAAGAGACTAATGAAATGATGAACAAGAAAGAACTGCCAATCTTCACAGAACATTTAAAGTTAAAAATTTCTACCAAATGTTCCTAAGGCTACCTTGTGACCCTGCTTTAACTAACTAAAATTTAAACCATAAAGTGTACTTCTCCCTTGCATGTTGTTGGTAACGTGCTTTTTCTTTTCCTCTGTGTTATGTCGCATCGAGGACGATGCTTTCTTAAGGGGAGGAGAATGTAGTGCCTCGTTGCTATTTACCTTGCTGAGCTGGCGGATGGGTGACATATCATGTCACTCCTTAAATGTCTGTAATCTCCTTTGGTTGGCGTGGGGTTGAAGGCTTCTTTTTTTTTTTTATTGTTTTCCTGGCAAGTGGGGGGTGCCGTGAAGAAGTATCTGTCTTTGTGCAGCCGCTACAGGGCAGAGAAGTCAAAACATATCCCAGAAAATCCGTGGTTTCCAGTGAGAGTGAGGTGTGACAGCTGCAGGGTGATCCCAAGGCACCGCCGGTGTTGATCCTGATGTTCTAGATGCACGCAACCTCAACCACGTTCTGTTGTTGCAAAATCCCGTAGCTGTTTTGAGCGCTTCCAATGTGCAGGTTGTCCACTATGTTGTTATCTGCTCGCCTGATTGCATCCTCAGACTCGAGTTATCCTTCAAGGTATTTGTTTTTCGTATCGATCGATCGGGTGGCAGTGAGTTTGTTTTGCGGCTTCGGCCACGTGCTCTTTATTACCCGTCGAGCCTGTTGTGTGCTCTGTTTGTTGGTCGTGGATTTTCCGAGTTGTTTGGATTGGTGGTCGAGTTGTATGTTAAGGCCATGTGGTGGCAGGTTGATCCGCATGCAATATCTGTTGAGTTGTATATATAAATCGACCAATCCATTAAGGCCGAGCCGTTTCTGAGTCATGGGTTGGCCTGTGGACTAGTTTGTTCCCACCGCCCTTTGTGTCTGAATCTTCCTAATGTTTTACGCAAAATTTACAATGATATTTTGCACTGGAGGTGTTCTCCCTATGAGAATACCCCTATCGGAAAATGAGACAGTGATCTCCTTAAGCACGTGCGAGAGGATGCAAACTCAGTGAAATTGCACCTTTATTCACGGTTGTGGGGTTTTGGGTCCTGGAGGAAACTGTTGGCCTCAAATGGCTGGTATGGTCCCTGTTCCTGATGACGAGAGGGTGAAGAATAGTGTGGGAGCCAAACAATGGAGCAGATCGGTTATGGAGCAGGACACTAATCGTCTCACTCTCACCTACTTCGCCATTTCAGGCCTCAACATCCTCAATGCACATCTGTTGCTATGTTATTTTCTGTTAAGTGTTGAATGCACCCTCAAATTCGAGATTCTCCTACCAGATAGTTTTTATCAAAATCGATTAAGTGACAGTGTGTGTTACCAGGAGACCCGATGAAAATTGTTACAGAAATTCTTTGTTGGGACCTTACTTGCTATTTCGATGTAACTCATGGAAGAGAACCTCATAGAGGCATGGATCTGTTCATATCAGAATATTCATGAAGCACTTTTTGCTTTGAAATTATATGAGCATCTTCAAACGAGTCACTATGTTGGCAGGCTTAAAGGGTGCTGTTGGAATTATCACACCTTACAAGCTACAGCTGTGCTGTTTGCACCGAGAGCTTGATGCTGTCCAGAGTCTGATGAAGGAAAAAAAGGTTGGTGATTTAGTTGGATATGCGGGGAATCCTATGGGTTCATACACTGAGGAGCAGATTCTTCCTGCAAGTTTTGTTGTACCAGTGCCATCTACCATTTATCCTATTGTGGGTGCTGCAATTATGCTGAAGGGTATGACTGCTCAGTTTCTTCTTCGGCGTTGCTTTAAGGTGGAGCCCAGGCATACAATTCTTGTGCATGCTGCAGCTGGAGAAGTAGGATTTTTGTTGTCAATGGGGTTATGCCCTTGGTGCCACTGTCATTGGTACTGTATCGACCAAGGAGAAGGCCGCACAAGCAATTGAAGATGGATGCCATCATCCCATTATCTATACCCAGGAAGATTTTGTAGATTGTGTTAAGAAATTACAAAAGGACAAGGTGTGCAGGTCGTTTTTGATTCTGAGGACAAGGACACATTCCAGGGATCTTTGGAGTGCTTGGTTTCTAGAGGTTACATGGTGAGATTTGGTCAGTCATCAGGTGCAATTGATCGTGTTCCTTTGTCAGCCCTTGCCCCAAGATCATTGTTTTTGGACGCAGCCTTCCATGATGCAATACACTGCAACTCGAGAAGAGCTCTGAAACCGTAGGAGAATTATTTGCAAATGTTGCATACGGGTGTTCTTAAAGTCCGTGTGACAAAGACATACCCACTGGCAGAAGCTGCAAAGGCTCATGCCGACCTCGAGGGTAGGAAGACAAGCGGTTCAATAGTTTTGATTTTTTCCGATATCTAGCTGATGTGGAAAAACGTAGATCCAGGAGCGTGATGTTATCATTATGTCTCGTGTCCGAGCTTCAAATCATGGGGTTGGATTGTAGCTGTTTTTCACTGCGTGGTTGTGGCGCTAGCTCGAGCTCGCAAAGCACTTTGGATTAAAGGCAAGCAACGTCATTGAAACAATCATATGCATGGAGATGGCGTTTTAAACCAGGCATGTTAAATCTACTCCTTGTAATAGTTTTCTACCTGCTTTCAGTATCTTGAAATGAATTTTCTTTCCTCTTGAAAGGCGCCTAGACTAGATGTTTTCGTGGTTGTTTATATCACTGCCTGATTGTGTGGCTGTTCCTTTAAATCTTATTCCAATTTCGCTGATTTTTCTTGGAATGTTCCTTCCTCTCTTATAGCTTACTCTATTTCATATTTGTCTAAATGGGTTCTATGTAATATTGAGTGATGCAGTCTAGTTCGTAGGGAAGGAAACATTATTGAGTTTTGTTTGCTTATATGACTTTCTTAAAAAGAATTCTGTGATGGTAATTATAATTGAAGGTTACTAAATAGAAGGTTAAGCCTACATACCTCTTTTGGTTGAATAAATACGCATTTCCTGTTTAGGGATCTCTTGTTTTGCTAGAAGGTACATTAATAGTGACGTTGTGTTCTGAAACTTGTTTAAGCCTGTGGGCATTCCTTCCTTTATGTTTGATTAGAAAATGGCATTTGGGGTTTGTTTTTAGAACTGTACCTGGTTGACCGTTGTACCTGGTCTAGATGAGGGATAACCTGGCATCTATTTTGGCCTCCACGTGTTGAGAGTATTACTATACCTAATTCTTGATGTAAACTCTTGTATGATTAAAGCAAGGGGAAACATTGTAAGTTTAACTGAATGAAATCTCTACAATTTTTATTAAGGATTGCAAGCAAGCTTTTACTAGCTAGACTGAAACAAAAGTTGTAGGTGAATCCATGGTACTGGACTTGTGAACTCGTTTCCTGATAGATGACAGCTGATTTCAGTGATAATATCATAGGTGGCTGTTATATTTATCTGTTTGATACTCGCTAAGACTTTTCCTCGATAAGCCCACATGGATCGGGTAAAATTTTCCATCTTCTATACCTTTGGCAAGGAGTTCATAGAACTTCTAGCCCACGACCGCATACTGCGTAACCTTCCGATAGCTATGTGCGTTGGTTCTTGGTTTGTGCTTGTACTCGTGGTAAGGTCTTTTGAGTCCGGGACATCGTTAGTGTTTTGCCCTCTACGTATCGAATCCCTTTGTTTTCGAACTCGAATACCTTGTACTTCAAACTTGGTTACTAAAAGGTCCCATTTTGTGGCCTTGTTAGGAAATCAATTTTTATTTTAATGTTTATTGACATTGCAATTATATAAAAATTATTAACGACTTTTGGGTTTAGTCTTCCCTTATATTATGTAGAGAAGTTGACGGTTAGGATAGGGTTTGTTGGTAGAATAATGGCCCTTTCTGTGTCTCTTTCGTACGCTTTTGGAAAAGTGGATTTGTTTTGGTTGACTAGTACTACGTTTTAAGAAATCCGATAAGGAGGTAGTGGTAAACTCCTTGGTTAAAACCAAAACTATAGTTGTGTTCTTTTAAGGGCATCGAACCCATATTACTTTGAAGCCCCCGGAAGAATTGGATAACGTCATTTTTGCTTCGCGCCTACGATCATAATTAGTACGCTTTGTCTTCTCTTGGACCCCTTTAGTTGGATGGAGTAAATTTTGGATTCCAATCACGTAACCCATAGGATTACATGAAGGAGATATCAACACTCTTGACTTTCTTGTTCCCAACCCATAAGGTCTTGCCTTGATTTATGTAATTTTGTTCTTACTAGTATTTGGACTTTCTCCTTGTTGGATGATTTAGTTTTCTCTCTCATGAGATTAATATTGGAGTTGTGAGTTGTGTTTTAATCCATTTCTGAATTTAGAATATTCCTTTCTTGATATTGTTAATTGTTAGCTTACTATTGCATTGTGTAGCCTTAACATGCTCAGTTCTTGCGAACTGACTTTAGTTAATATTTGTGCAGATGGATTATGCGAGTAGACTAGAAGAAAAGAGTGTAAAAGTTTCATCTGTACCATTATGAAGTTCCTTGTAAAAATGTCCAATGTGTTGTAAATTGTGTAACATTGCTTGTAAAGAGAGTTGATATGACCTCTTGCCTTGTATTGTTTGATAATGGTGAAATAAAGTGTCTTGTTCTTGTGTAGTTAAGCTTGAAATTATCCTTGTGAGAAATGGCTTTCAATCTTTACATTGATATGAGTATTGTAAAACTTTGATCTTGAGAATAAATTGTTAAGTTAAATCTTTCTAAGACTTAGCGACAATATTTTATAAGTAAAGTAAAATGAGTCGGTTAACCCTTAAAGAAGCTAAACAAAAATAATAATTTTATATTCAACAAATAAATGTAAAGGTGATCTATTTGAAATCAAATACTTCCATGAGTGATCGAATGAAAACATCCTTTGTGAAGTAAACATTTATAAATTGATACCCCTAGCTAAACTAGCGAACACTATCCCTTTGGGGTGAACTCTTAAACAAGCTTAAAGGAAAACAATGGTTAGTTTCTGGAAGATATTAAGATTTAGTAAGTAGGAGAAGACTTTAAGTGAACTACTCTTCAAAGTGTATAAGAAATGAACTCGAGTTGGTGAGATGAATTTGTGCAAACCATATATTGATTCCTTAAAAAACTTAAGTCATGAGCTAAAGGGTGTCTTACCAAAATAAATAAACCCTAACCATTTCTTACCGTGGCTTGCCCTAGCCGTGAGTGTGTCATGTGGATTTGACTTTCATGTTGTCTTGTCAAAAGAAAAATAAATTGTCCTTGATAAGTTTGAGCGTTTCCGTGCTGACCTTGTGGTCTTCCCGTAACAAATGATTCCAAGTGTTGGTTGTAACCTTTGACGACATGTTGTGTCGTGTTGAGTCAAAGCAAGTCAAAAAAAAAGTTATCCCGTATCTTGTGTTGTTTTGTGTTGGTATTTTTGGTGCGCTGAGAATATTCATATATTGTACACCTTTTTTTGTATTAGTGTTTTGGAACCGAGAAGAGCGTGGGGATTAGCTAACGAGAGATCGAGAAATATGCTAAGTATGAAAAGATGGAAGATCCAAAGAAGTTCATGTTTTACAAACACGGTCGGGGTAGATCATTGATGTGATCTTAAGGCATACTAAAGAATATAAATGTTGGTAAGTAGAGAGTGTCTTATTGATATGATATTTGGCATGAGTAACGAAATATAATACATGGATAAACTATCATATGATAGGAGATAATGGTATGAATTATATTGTGTGATGTTGTGTCGTTGGTGATCAGTTCGATGGTGTTATTTCTTTGAAGAAGATATCCCAATAATTTATTTTTGTTCAATTATGTGTTCATTTAATAGTGAGGTCCCCTAGTAATGATTATGCTTCATGAGACGTTGTGTATAATTTTTTTTTCCCAAGATGTTTGAAGGTCATAGGAAAGTACTTCGGTTTTTGTGAAATGAGTCTACATGAAATTTTACTAGAGTGTTCCAACTACTTTCTACCATAAATTTCTCCCAGTCTTATTTTGGATCTACCAATGGTTTGCTAAAGCCTATTACAAATCCCAAACAACCAAAAATAATTACAAGTTGACTATAGTCTATAATATAAGGAGCGAATGCCACTAATTGATTATATCAAATGTGAATAGTGTGAATTTTTTAATATTCTACCGAACTAAAACCCAACAGATGATCAATAAATTATGTGGCAGATATCAGTCATAATGTAATTATTTCATTTATCCATATCTTGGACTTGAAATGAAACTGGTTTCCCAATGTTATCCTTTTAAGATTACTTGAAACATTTTTCTTAATATGTAGGGCCTTGATTCTTTTGTTCCATATTTCCTAGCAGCTCTTTATTTCTCCAAAGAAGTTCTTGCAGCTAGAAATGTTGTGTATATTCGCAGTTGGTTTTAAAATTTACCATGCCTCTGCTCAAAATCTGTAAGTTAGTTTTGCACCATATGTTAAATCGTTTAGGTATTTAGTGATAAAATCATTTCTTCCAAGTGGAAAATGGTTTTCACATGGTGTCTTAACATTTTGATAGGAAAAGGTAACAAAATATTTCAAGTTGCATTGACACACAAGTCATAACAAATAGATCTCATTCGAAACATCAGTAGTTCTCACATTCAATTTGGTTGTTGTTTTGATATTTTATAAATCACTGTAACACATTATTTCAATTTGATAGGTTACATATTTTAATATTATAAATGTAAGATCCATGCTATTAAATTAACAAGGTAATAATAATATTTTGTTTGAATAGACTTAGGTTGGATCATATCATGCAGCCTCACTTTTAGTAGCATCAAGGGCTCTACCACCTAGTGTTGTGAGCAGAGGAATTTATTTAGAAGGCCTAACTAGAATATTGACAGAACTTGGAGGCACTAGAATGGGTGAAAATACTCTTACCAAGAATTTTCACACCACTGCAGTGATAAAGATGTGAAGTAGAAGAGCTCTGGAACTTTTTCTGGATTGTTAATTCATATCACACTTGTTTCTATTGGTATGAATTCTTATTTCTCTACTTTCTCATATTTTTGGCTTCTAACCAATGTTACTGCCGCTTGGGTTGTATGGACTGAAATCCCTAATGATATTTTGTAATGGTTAAGATGTTATCTTACAATATGTTATTTATTTAAAG
Organism: Taxus wallichiana var. yunnanensis; assembly: GCA_018340775.1. NCBI lineage: Eukaryota > Viridiplantae > Streptophyta > Pinopsida > Cupressales > Taxaceae > Taxus > Taxus wallichiana. The sequence goes on along the minus strand of CM031243.1, from coordinate 770,427,386 downwards.
GATCCTTGCAATCATGTGATATTTATTTTCATTTTTTACACTAAGACAAAGGAAATTAGATTTCTCCAAAATGTTACTTCAATGAATCAAAACATCTATAAATAACTGTAAATAGTTCCTACTTAATCTTGATTTAACGTCTAATGGTTTCCGATTTTTTGTTGCAGTCTTGCTTATCAATAGTTATAATCTTTGGAATATCATCTCAAGTACTAACTTTTCGGTAGAAAACATTGGGGCCATTTTCGCTTCAATTCCACATGCAATTGTTGTTTCCCTCTTATCTTTTATGTGGGCAATGCTTGCGGCATTGGGTCTATCAAAATTTAGATATAGTGAAATTAATTAAAATCATTCAAACAACCCTTTGCACCCAAAGTTCAAGTCAACTATCTAAAATAGGGGAATGAAACATGTAGGCTACCGTTCATGTTTTCTCAATAGATAGAAATAAATAAAAATTCCTACCACAATAATAAAAATTAAAATATCCCTTTCTAGATTGCAAACCTATTATGGGAAAAAGACAGAAAAAGAGAAAGGGGTGAGCTAACCCTTACCACCACTCCATATATGTTCCCCACTTGATTGCTTTTGTTTCACAACCAGATTTTTCAAGCCATATTTGAAATTCAACATTCATTTTCCAATGGAGAGATACTGGGTACTCTTGTCATCTCTTTGCACCAACATGCCAACATTCCCAAGCACAACACAAAAGCTTACTTCACCCCACGCCATCCCTGCTTTGAGCCCTGTGTGTAACACCACTCACTTGGGAAGGGACATGATTGACTAACAGAGGTCGTCACGGAAAATTATCTTTCCCTTTTTATTCACTTCTCTGTAAAACCCCAAATAATGAAGCCATGTGAGATAGAATACCAAATAATGGCATCAATGCACTATTTCTCAAATATTCCTATGTCCACACATTGACACAATTAGTATCTCGAAATAGAACAATTAGATTCTCATGAAAGAGAAGAGCCTGATTAGTCTGTCCTAAAAGAAGCTAATCCATTTGGGCACTACACATTAAATGTGTATAAAAAAACCTACCCAGTTGTTTCATGGCATACAATCGAAACCATCACTAGTTGGATATAGTGAAGAGATTGAGGAAGATGGCTAAACCACACCATTAATATCTCAAGGGTGTTTCAATGTTGTATTTGCAGAAGTCTTTTATACGCTTATGCTAGGCGAGTAGGTAAATAGAAGCTATTTGGCTCAATGCGGTTGTAGTTGTGGAGAAGAGGGCAGAGAACAAAAATGTGGTTGTTTCTGTTCAAAAGTTAAGATCAGAGTGAATCTGCGATTGGCTTCACCCCAAATAGCAGATGTCGTTAACAAATTCACACCTCCCATATTTAGTATTCCAATACCCATTCAAAAAATCTTGAACTCTCTTTATTTCTCTTCCCACCTCTATAAATAAAAGTGTTGTTATTAATGTGGGTTGCTACATATTTTATTAACTAATTGTTTGGCACCATTCCCAGGGTGTCGAGCCATATCATTACGTTACGGTGCGTGAACAATTTCTCTCAACCATCGTAGGGATCATAGAATCTCGAGTGAAAAAGGAAACAAGGCTTGCATGGATTCGAGAGAGAGGCTCAACCACCACATCCTCGTGCACTATCCCTTCTTTGGATACGATTATGGTTTGGGAAAAATTCTTCAAAGACACGAGTTAAATAACAAATGAGATTTTGGTCGGAATCGAGTTAACCAAAGTAGATAAATTATTATAAAAATATTAAAAAGATAAAAAGGGGAATTTAGAGACAAAAGTATGATTTGGATGGAATTTAGAGACACGAGTATAATTTTGTCTCAAAATGCCCCCTCTTGTAGTAGTGTGGGTAGAAGCTTATTGCAAGAACCTTACAACAATAGGCTTGTTGAGTACAATATTTCCAAGATTGTGGTCTTGCATTTTCGAGAAAGAAAATAAAAATAACACACGGAGGAATGTCAATGTAGGATGCTAAAATTAGGATGTGAGAGTTAAACACGGCCAATATGGTGGGAACAATGAAATCATACTTAGAAACTATGGAATTCCCACAACACTCGGGTGTTTTTGAAGATCATAATGATGATAAAGACAAAGCTACACTATAGGGAGTGTATGCTATAAACGAAAAATGTGAACAAAAATGAAAATGTAGAAAAAGGGGAAGCACACAATGATCTAGAAGAGAGAGTACTTCAAGAAATTCATGGTGTGGGGAATAATCATATATTGTACACCTTTTGTTGTATTAGTGTTTTGGAACTAGAAGAGCGCGGATATTAGCTAACAGAGATGGAGAAATATGCTAAGTATGAAAAGATGGAAGATCCAAAGAAGTTCATGTTTTACAAACACAGTCAGGGTAGATCATTGATGTGATCTTAAGGCATACTAAAGAATATAAATGTTGGTAAGTAGAGAGTGTCTTATTGATATGATATTTGGCATGAGTAACGAAATATAATACATGGATAAACTGTCATATGATAGGAGATAATGGTATGAATTATATTGTGTGATGTTGTGTCGTTGGTGATCGGTTCGATGGTGTTATTTCTTTGAAGAAGATATCCCAATTATTTATTTTTGTTCAATTATGTGTTCATTTGATATTTTTTGTAGATGCATGTTTTTTTGTTGATGTAATTTTGCATGCATATTTTGAGGTTTGCAAGGTGCAAGGCATATCTTCATTGAGCACCATGATCTAATCTAGGTCATTTGGTATTGGAGAGGGTCTTCAAGTTTTCATGCACAAGGTTTAAAGGTCATGTATCACTTTTATGGGAGCATATCTAATCCAATTGAGAGCATCGTGGAAATTTAGAGATCAAGACATTAGACAAGTTGGTGGCGAGGCTCAAGGAAAAGTTTCTACCTACATATTACAAGCTTCATTTGTTTAAAAGATTGTAAAGTTTGCGACTGAGAAATCTAAATATTGAAATAAAACTAGTTTACCCATGTTAAAATCCTTACTTGCTAAGGGTGACTATTTATTAATGTAAACAAATATTAATTTTGGTCCTAACTAAAATTATGGTCATGCTTATTAACTTTAGTGAAAAGAGATAAACTCATCTAAATATTGAACTAAGCATATAATTTAATGGCGGAAAGTGGCTATTGTCTAGATAAAATAGGTCTATGCACATGCATGTCACATCCATCCTATCTATTTCTTGCAAAAGTAGTAGTATTTTTTTTTTCAAATTCTGTGTTTGTCATATTGAACGAAAATTAGCTTAGCATGTCGAAAACTTTACTTCTTTGAGAAGCCTACAAAATAACTAAACATGTAATTTATCATTGTAGATGAAATTCGGGCCACACTTATCAGAATTAGCAGAATTAGCTTGTGAATATGGTTCTACATCGATGTTATCTCGATTTTGAGATATTCAAAATAAGAACTTGGTTCTATATAAGGTTTTCCATATATAAATATATATATATGGCTGCATGCAATTGTCATGGAACTTCTCATCTGTGCCAATTGTCATATGATCCTCGCTTTTCGTTCCGCTTCCCTAAATAATGAGGAATTTTAAGGAAAGACGCGTATTTAGTCTGTTGACAGTTTTCTGCGGAATAAACAAATCTGAATAACGAGATACGACAAGGAATAGATAATAATAAATCAATATATAACCTCGTACCTCCCATTAGTTTTATACCGTCAAGCAATTAGAGATCTAATGACGATTCAAACGAGATTGGTTCACTGATAAATTACTCATAGAAACTAGAATATTAAAGTCGCCCTTCTATAAATAAAAGCATATACACGTCTAATGAACTCAACGCGTGCCTAATTTTTGAGCATAGAATTGTGTAGACTAATTCACTCTGGAAGTCCAATTGAAAATGATGAGCGCTTTTGAGAAACCTCACGTAGTGCTTGTGCCATTCCCTGCACTCGGTCACGCCATCCCTCTACTGGACTTTGCTAACTCGCTGGCTTCCTTTGGCATCGACATCACTTGTGTAACCACCTCTGCTAATGTCCACCGTCTCCAACACCAAATGGACCACGATATTCGCCTCCTTGTCCTTCCTACGCCTGTGGTGGAAGGCCTGCCCGAGGGAATGGAGAGCTTCGACCAAGTACCCACCGAGCAATCTGGTCTTATTTTTGATCTGGTCCTTAAGCTTGAGGCACCATTTAACCGTTGGCTCGAGGGACAACTCGTTGGGAAGACAGTGCCACCTCCTGTTTGCATAATGCATGATGTTCTTTTGGGATGGACTATGGAACTACCCGATAAGCATAATATCGCCAGGGTGGTGTTCAACACATATGGCGCATTCGCAACCACTCTGCTGCATTCAGCATGGCTTTCCGCATCGCAGAACGCGTTGGAAAGAGAAGGTGACAGTCATTTGCTGAGCTTGGAACTGCCCACTCCGTTGAAATTACACAAGCACGACGAGATAGATGGATGTGATAGGACGGTTACAGTCAGTCAAAGAAGGATGGGGAATGCTTGTCAATACTTTTGAGCAGCTGGAGCCTGAGTATCTCCAACACTTGACAAAACTGACGGGGAAGAAAGTTTGGTCCATAGGCCCTGTGCTTCCACCGGCTTGTTTTGGCGGCGGAGTGAAAAGCAGCGCCCGAGGAAAAATGGCGGACGTCAGCGTAGAGCAGCTGCTACAATGGCTTGATTCTCAAAGCTCCTGTTCGGTCCTGTATATATCGTTTGGAAGCCATACATTTTTAACGAAAGAGCAAAGCAAGGCGTTGGCTTGTGGTCTGGAAGCCAGCGAGCAGCCCTTCATATGGGCTGTCAAAGTGTCCCCACAGATTGAACCCATGACATCAAACACTGCGAGTGATCTTTGCAGCACATATCTTCCGGAAGGCTTCCAGGAGCGAACAAAGAATAGAGGGCTGGTCATATTTGGCTGGGTACCACAGCTTGTAATTCTCTCACACGCATCTGTGGGTGCCTTCATGAGTCACTGCGGGTGGAATTCTATGCTTGAAAGCATAACTCTGGGAGTCCCATTAATCACGTGGCCCATGCATGTGGATCAGCACTTCAATTCCAACCTAGCAATCAAGTTAGGAATTGGAATCCAAGCTTGCGAACACGGAGCTGGGATTCCAGACAAGCAAAGAGTGATGGATGCCGTAACTCTTGTTTTGCGTAAAGAGGAAGGGAAACAGATGAAAAGCGACGCAGAAAAGTTGAAGGGCACCGCAAGAAACGCGGTTGCATACGGAGGATCTTCACAAGCAAATTTACTAGATTTTGTGAGAGAGATTCGTAAGTTAGAGATGGCGATAAAGACTGCTGGCTGTGCAGGATCTTCCAAAGCTAAAAGACAAGATGATTTAACTAGTGAAATTTACAAGCTGGGTGTTTCCGAAACTGTATGTAGGTTTTCACCTGCCATTGATTGTATGAGACCGATGAGGAAACATACCGAGCGTGGAGGGTGATGTTTGATGCTCATCTGGTCAATGCTCGAGTTAGATGGTGTCTTGTCTTTGGTCCATTTGCAAGGTCTGCTGTTATGTTTTTACATTTTATTAAATTCTTTTTTAACAAGATTTTTTACGTTCGAGATGGCGACAAAGGCTGCTTCTCATCAAGAATCTTCGAAATCTAACTCAAACTGGGTGTTTGAGTTGGGTGGTTTCGGACTAGGTCGGTCTGCAACGTTGTTATGTTTGTTTGAAGGAGTGAATCACAAAATCATAATAAAAGTTACATCGATAAGCATTTTATAATGGAAAATGGGGTTGATTGTTATGTAGTGAGTTCATTTTTATGTTCAATTTTAAATTTTACACACCGTAATTTTAAGTTTAAATTAGTTGTCTATTTGACCATTGCGTTGGAGGGTTTTTCTTTTTTGAGGATAATTCAATTAGAAAATCATAATAAATGCGCCATACGGTGGTGTTTGGAGGCCTTGTTTTCTTCCTGGAATTTTTTTCTTGGAGCCAACACAAAAGGGAAATTTGTCACAAGTCATTTGGAATTCGTGGAGAAGGTGATGCAATTATGAACCAATGTGATATGTGAAAAATCAAAGAATAGAACCTCTAGAGTGACATCTCGTTGCAACTAATTTCAAATAGACGTATTTAAATTTTTATGTTTTTGTACTAATAATTTAAAAGAATTGAAATCATTTTCATCTTGTACATTTTAATATAGTGCAAAAAATTATATTAATGTGATTAAATAATTTTTATGATCAGATTTCAAGGATTTCACATATTCTAAATATTTATTTTGATACACATTTAGCTACATGTTAGAAAACTATTATATTGATGTGTGTATTAACTATTGCTCAATGTTTGGCTCGTGCACGTTCCTTATTTTATTTGAATTTCAACATATTATCATTATGCCTTATATGACCTGCAAAATTCTTGACCTTGCATTATTTCATTCAAAACCATTATTTTCTTATGAAATCCCTATTCCTCTTGTTTTGTCCATGATTTCTTCTCTTTCTCCACATGTCATTCTCTTACATGATTTTCTCTCTCCTCCCCCTGTTTCTTTCATGTGTTGTATATAATAAACAATTATACTTGTACTATTATAGATTTTCATAATTGCACTTGTACAATAAATTAGTCTTCCATAGATGTAGTATTACAATTTTTACTTTCTATAATGACACTTCTAGGTTTGGTCTTTAAAAAATGTACTTGCACAATATTAGATCTTGTTATTATAGCCTTTTGTATCCTTATTTTTTTTGTGTCGTGGGTTTTTTGTTCCATTTTTTCACCCTTCCCCCTTGATTGGGTTTACCTTTCTATGCCAATAGATTCCTAATTAAAACTCAAGAAATGTATAGAAATGTATGTGCACTAGTAAATTTATAGCACCAAGGAGATTTCCGGAGAAGTGTATTGAAGTAAGAGTATAGTTTATTTATTTCAAGATTATCCTCTTGTCCAAAAAATATAGCATTTAAGATAGCATCTAACTTTTACTACTTGTACATAAATTGAAACAATAAGGATTGTGGCACTTGCATCACATTCGGCTACCATCCAAGTTATATTTGGATTATTGACTATCAAATTGTTCACAACATATTCTCATCTTAATGATAATGAAGGGATAAAGATAAACCCTAGACTTAATCTAGTGGAATTTTATGACCGTGATAGATTTTGTGGTAAAATTAAGGTCCGGATGAAGGAGATCATCTCTAATAGAATTTTGTAAGATTTTGAAAAAGAACAAGGACTTTCAATCTTGTAAACACTTTGGATTAGAGTCATCTAGTAAAATATTACAAATGCATGAGGTTTCTATAGCTATTAATTATACTCCTACCATTTTGAATGAGCCACTTTTGTACATACATACGGTTCTAGTTGAGGTGGTTATATTATATTTATTTTTGAAACATAACATAAATAATAGAACTAGAAGATTGATATTTATAGGCATATTTCATCTAAAGGTATGAAAGATATATGTACTAGTTTAATATTTTTATCATGTTTTCATCGTATATTTGTTTAGTATATTGTATTTAAATTATATTAATCATCTTGAATAATTTCTATAATCTATTTATAATAAATTCATGTATTCTAAATACTTAATTTTGATACGTATTTATTTATATGTTTATTGAATATTTATCCAAGTTCGACTCTTGTAATTTGTGTTTTATTATTTCTTTCAATATTATCTTTTCTTACAAAATTTCTATTTAGTTCTTTTTATTACCTTTTATCTTCTTTTTATTCATGTTACAATACCTTAGATGATTTTCCCTCTCCTTTCCCTATTTTGAGATGGTGAAAAATATACCCCCCATCAAGAATCTTTGAAATCTAACTCAAGATATGTTGGTCTTTGATGTCTATTATGTCTTCAAACACCTTAAACTTTAAAAAAGATTTTGATACTAATTTTAGGATTTAGAATTCTTTTAGTAATTGTGTCGTCAAGGTTTTATTATTCCTTTTTGACACCCTTTCCCCTTGATTTGGTTTATCTTTCTATGCCAATAGGAACTAGTAATTAAAACTTAACAAATGTATAAAAATGTGTCTGCATTAGTAGATTTCAAACATTAAGGAAATCTGCTAGGGAAGTGTATTGAAGTAAAAGGATAGTGGAAATTCGTACTTGGACTCAGCCTTTGGACTATGATGGCATGTCTTTTAGATGCATGTGATGTGTAACGCCCACAAAAATGATGTTCTAGGAACACATTAAATCTTATACACTTATGCAAAAGGTTGCGGAATTTTTTTGTTTTGTTTTAAGTTATAAGGTTGAAAGGGTGTCATCCCCTAGTGTACGTTTAAATTAATTTTCATCCATAATCTATACTTCACAAAGAATGAACCAGGTCTAAGTGAAAAGATTAAATATTCATAGTTTATCTCTAAGGTAAATTAATTAGAGACAACGAGGAAGGTGTTGTAGTTTAAATTTACTTGGTTAAAAAAAATTCTCCTCCTTAGTTAACATTCCAACCCAAAAGATTAACCTTATACGTAGTTAATTTAGTTCCATGATCTTAATAGCTTTAATTTTCATTTCATTTAAGAACTAAAAATAATGACTTGCACATCAAGGTATTTGAATGGCCCCATTAACCCATCTACATATACCTTTAAATTTATTTAAAACATCTATAAATTTCATTCCTACCAAGAAATTGTAGGGTTGATCCTCAACCCTTTGATCAATTCAATGGTTGCAACTAGATCTTATGGTTCCAAACTAACCCTAAATATCCTTATGAATTTCTATTAAGTTCTTTCCTATACCCTAGTTTCCTCATTTGGTCACTTTTTTTTGTTTAATTTACGAGGTTGGAGAAATGGAAGCCATGGGAGTAAGGAAGGAAGAAACTATGGACGAAATTACAAATTCAATCTTTGTTTAGTCTAGGTTGTAGATTTGGGTAGGTGCGGGAAGTTGATGGACAAATATAGGGTCATCCGTGGACGCGTCATATTGCAAAAACAACAAAATCTCAACTTGTAGGGATTATTAGCTATACACGCACTCTAAATTAGAAAAATTATATGAATATGAAGTGTAGCATTCAGAATCTAGTTTAAAATACTAATTTTTTTAAAAAGGACAAGTTTAGCTATATTAAACACTTAAAATTATATGACTTAGGTTTTTATTTTGAAAAAACTTATAAGATTGTAGACGGTTTGCCCGCATTTTGGATGACCAAATCTTGTTATTTTTTTTTCCTTTGGTGAAACGTTAGATGTAGTTGTCTATCTTGGGATGGATTTTATTTTGTATTTTTTTAGCAATATTTTTTTTTTTAATGATTTTTTCCGTGAAAGTGGTCTAAAAATATTTAGAAAACGGAGCGCTTTCCATTTGCCCGCCATAACTATATCAAAAATATCGAAATCAAATATATATATTTTTTAACATGTATAGAATTTTTCCATGCTTGGGATGGTATAAGTTTTATCATATTTTGATAAGCGAAACAAAAGTTACAGCTTAAACGTAGACATGAATATTCACGGAAACAATGTCTTAAAGACCTATTGTTAGTAGAAAATTATAAAATGATATTTATCTTATTCTATTCACTTTAAAAACAATATTTCTATGAAGTAAAGAGTCTCCCCTACGCGATGGCACCCTTTTTGTGAAATGTTTTCAGTTTTTTAGTATGGTTCAAGTCTTACGAAGAGAAAATTTGAGGTTTTTTGACCTTTTACACTTCATAATGACCTTCCATAGCTTTGGTTGGGGAAAAACAAAGATTTTCCGAGGCTTAGGTTTAGCAGATAGATCCGTGATTGCAATTGTTTAACATAAACCATGCAAGCGCGCTTTATAAACTTCGATCTCGGTTTATAAAGTGCCCTCGAGTTCATAAATCATATTTACACACATCCCAATGTCCGAATTACCATGTGATTTTTACTCTCGACCTTACCGTATGAATTACTAAGAAATTCTATCTTTTTTGCACGTTTTCTTATCACCACGGAAGTAAAACATCAAGGAGACAAAAAAATTCAAAATGGAAGTTGTAGTACATGCAAATGATTACCTAAATTGGAAATTGCATCCATGAGCAAATTGAAGGTACAATAAGACATAATTTAGTTGAGTTTGATAAATATAAATCAGTTGCATACTAGTTGAAAGATGGAAAAGAGTCGAAACGGTGTGAGCTAGTTACTGAGAACAAATGCCCATTTTTCAATTTATGAGAAAATTTAAGGATGAAATTGTTTATGAGTATGCGAGGAATACACATAGAGATCGATGGTTGGATGAAGAATTCAAGCTATGCAAAGACACATATCTTATTGGTACTATTGTTTCAGTGGTCGATTTTATAGAGAATTATACATTGCAACCACAAATGGAGGTTCAATCGCAATATTACAACTCAGTACAAGTTTCCATTTTTGTGCATATAGCATTTCTACATTCTCCTGAACAAGAGAATGATCAATTTTTTTAAAGAGAGTACCACTTTTATATCAGTGATGATTATACTCATTCTACTAAATTTGTGCAAGGGTGTTTCCAGTTATTTTATGGAAACTTTTCTGATAGGGACATCCACTTCAAACAACATTATATATGGTCAGATAATTGCACGTCTCAGTTTAAGAATGCACGTCAAGATGGGTGTGCAACATATTTGGAGTTTCACTGAGGCTGGACATGGAAAAGGAGAGCATGACGGTGCAGGGGCATGTGTGAAAAGAGCTCTTGCAAGAGAAGAGTTGAAGTACAAAGATGGTGCTAAATTAAAAGATGTAAAGAGCATAGTGGAATGGTGTATTAACAACATGGCCCAAGGTTCTCAAGAAAATTCCACAGTTCGCAGATATTTTTGGTTGATAGAGGAACAACATATTGCTAACTACGAGGATTGTATGACACTCACTGGGTCCATTGATATGCACTCATTTTGTAGCTCAGACGCTACTTCGTGGGCTGTATGGACAAGAAAGTTAACATGTTTTTGTGCATCTTGTATCGAATTTGTCACTGCTGAGTGTGATTCACAAGAATGGGTGGAAGGATGGATTTGTAGGCCTCTAACTCCACTTCCTAGTTATCAACCTCCATAAGCATTACCACTTTTTTCTCCATATGAAGTTACAACATCTAAGGACTTTGAAGAAATTTCGATTCTGGTGTGACAAGGTATTTATGGTTATTTATTTAATTTTTGTATTTAGTTATGTCCATTGAAATTTTAATATGTAATTTAAATTTGAGTTGTTCAACCTTGGTTATTTTTTTAGGACATGTGTTTGCAGTAATCATGCAGAAGAAATTAAGAAGGAACAAACTATTTCTTATGTCATTACATCGAGTAAAGAAATAAGTTGAGTTCTCCTATTATAGATGGTGAAGATATCGAGTATCCTACGGGGTCAGTGGTGGTAGTTCTGGAACTTGGCTTCGATGGTATCCATTTAAAAAATCCTCTGTTTGGGTGTTTGAAGACTTTGAGACACACATGAAAATACTATTATATTCACATCTAGTTATAGTGACAAATATTCAGTTGTATAGATATCGAGGAAGGCCTTATAAAAGGCTCTTTGGAAGGTTCGAGAGTCGATCATGAAGCAATCTTGTCTGCTATTTAGAGTAGATCCGATCCCGATGGTTCATTGGAATGAATTTACAATGCTTGAATGTCTCGGTATATATAATTTCTTTTCAATATATATATAAATTTTTAGTTTAAAGATATAGATTTAAGTTTGAATATATTTAATTTTAAATTTGTGTATTTTGTACATATATAGATCTAGTATATGGTTTTGATTTGAAATTTAAATTTCTTTGACTAACACTTTTATGTTTAGGTTAGTGGTGCTTAAAAGCTTCCACCTTCACGTGGTCAGCATCGTTAGTAGAGAATTTTAAATTCTTGAAACTAAGAGAAGCTTTCATTGTTTGAAAATGTTGTAAATTTTGAAAAATTTATAAATTTTGAAAATGTTCTAAATTTTGAAAAAGTTGTAAATTTTGAAAAAGTTGTAAATTTTGAAAAAGTTGTAAATTTTGAAAATGTTGTAAAGTTTGAAAAAGTTGTAAATTTTGAAAAGGTTGTAAATTTTGCAAAAGTTGTAGATTTGGAAAATGTTGTAAATATTGAAAATGTTGTAAATTTTGAAAATGTTGTAAATTTTGAAAACGAATCCTCCCCAAGTATTTACAAGACCATACTTACGCGTGTGCACCTTTGAAATGAGAAGGAAAAAACCGAGAAAGGATATTATAGAGGGTCTCTACGCTAATGTGTCAGATCAGATGAGACATATTTAGATGCCACGGAGTCCTAGTAGTCACCCATCAAATTTGAACTATATTTTGGTCTCAGGGGTCTTAAGGGACTACGCCCAAATGAAGTAGCTCGGAAGCAATGACCTTTTCGTGCACCAAAACACCACCTCCTCTAGCATTCACTGCCAACCGGACATGCCGGTGCGATCAATTCAGTTCCATGGCCCATCGTTTGCAAAAATAGCGTTTGAGAACCTTATACTGGCTCAATCGCGCACTATTTCACGCATTTGCAAACAATAGGACAATGAGAGCACTGAAATGAGAAGGAAAAAAATGAGAGAGGCTATTGTAGAGGGTCCCTCCGCTAAGGTGTCGATTAGATGAGGCCTCTCTAGGTTCCATGAGTCCGAGTAGTCACCCATCAAAGTTGAATGATATTTTGGTCTCGGTGGCTCTAAGGGACTACGCCGAACGAAGTAGCCTAGAAGCAACGACCCTTTCGCACACTAAAACACCACCTAATATAGTGTTCACCTAGCCACCTAGACTTCTGGCATAGCAATTCAAGTACCATGACCCACTTGTTTTTAAAATGTAGCGTTTGACAACCTTACACCGGCTCCAACCGCACTATTTCACGCATTTGCAAATAGTAGGATAAGCGAGAGCACCGAAATGAGAAGGAAGAAACTGATAGAGGATATTGTAGAGGGTCCCCATGTAAGGTGTCAGATTAGACAAGGCATCTCTAGGTGCCACGGAGTCCGAGTAGTCACCTGTTGAAGTTGAACGATATTTTGGTCTCAGGGCTCTTAAGGGACTATGCCCGAACAAAGTAGCCCTAAGCAACGACCCTTTCACGCCTTTGAAACAACACCTCCTCTAGCATTCACCGGCCACTTGGATGTCTTTGGCATAGTTGGTTTTGTGCCATGACCCACCGTTTACAAAATATAGCGTTTGACAACCTTACACTAGCTCCAACTGCAATATTTCACGTGTTTGCAAACAGTAGGACAGCGAGAGCACCAAAATGAGAAGGAAAAAACTGAGAGAGGCTATTGTAGAGGGTCTCTACACTAAGGTTTTGGATTAGACGAGGCCTCTCTAGGTGCCATGGAGTCCGAGTAGTCACCCGTCAAAGTTGAATGATATTTTGGTCTCAGGGCTCTTAAGGGACTACGCCCGAACGAAGTAGCCGAAGCAACGACCCTTTCATGCACCAAAAAACCTCCTCCTCTAGCATTCACTTGGTCACCCAAATGTGTCGGTGCAGTTGGTGTGGTGCCATGACCCACCATTTGCAAAATATATATAGCATTTGACAACCTTACATTGGCTCCAACTGCACTATTTCACGCATTTGCAAACTAGTAGGACAGCGAGAGCACCGAAATGAGAAGGAAAAAACTAAGAGAGGCTATTGTAGAGTCTCTATTCCAAGGTTTTGGATCGACGATGCCTCTGTAGGTGCCATGGAGTCCGAGTAGTCACCCGTCAAAGTTGAACGATATTTTGGTCTTAGGGCTCTTAAGGGACTATGCCTGAACAAAGTAGCCGAAGCAACGACACTTTCATGCATCAAAACACCACCTCCTCTAGTGTTCACCGGCCACTCGGATGTCTGTTGGTGTAGTCGGTTGTGCCATGACCCACTTGTTTGCAAAATATAGCGACAACCTTACACTGGCTCCAACTTCACTATTTCATGTGTTTGTAAACAGTAGGACAAGCGAGAGAAAAGAAATGAGAAGGAAAAAAACCGAGAGAGGTTATTGTAGAGGGTCCTATGCCGAGGTTTTGGTTCAACGAGGCCTCTCTAGGTGCCACTTTGAGTCCGAGTAGTCACCCGTCGAAGTTGAACGATATTTTGTCTCGGGGCTCTTAAGGGACTACGCCCGAACGAAGTAGCCTGCATAACGACCCTTTCACGCACCAAAAAACTACCTCCTCTAGCATTCACTTGGCCACTCGGACATTCCAAAGTACACTCATTTTGGTGCCACGAGCCACCGTTTTCAAAATATAGCGTTTGACAACCTTACACTGGCTGGCTCCAACCGCACTATTTCATGCGTTTGTGCAAAAGTAGAGGACAGCGAGAGCACCGAAATGAGAAGGAAAAAATTGAGAGATTATATTGTAGAGGGTCTCTACACTGAGGTTTCGGATCAGGCGATGCCTCTCTAGGTGCCACGGAGTCTGAGTAGTCATTCGTCGAAGTTGAACGATATTTTGGTCTCAGGGCTCTTAAGGGACTACGCCGAACGAAGAAGTAGCCCGGAAGTAACGACGACCCTTTTGCACCACCAAAACACCACCTCCTCTAGCATTCACCTAGCCACTTAGACATGTTGGTATAGTTGGTTCGGTGCCATGACCCACCGTTTGCAAAATATAGCGTTTGACAACCTTACACTGGCTCCAACTACACTATTTCACATGTTCACAAACAGTAGGACAGCGAGAGCACTAAAATGAGATGGAAAAAACTAAGAGGATATTGTATAGGGTCCCTACACCGAGGTGTTGGATTAGACAAGGCCTCTCTAGGTGCCACGGAGTCCGAGTAGTCACCCGTCAAAGTTGAACGATATTTTGGTCTCAAGGCTCTTAAGGGACTACGCCCGAACGAAGTAGCCCAGAAGCAACGACCCTTTGCGCCTTTGAAAACCACCACCTCTGTAGTATTCACCTAGCCACCCTGACATGCCAGCGTAGTCGGTTTGGTGTCACGACCCACCGTTTGCAAAATATAGTGTTTGACAACCTTACACTAGCTCCAACTGCACTATTTCACGTGTTTGCAAACAATAGGACAGTGAGAGAAATGAAATGAGAAGGAAAAAACTGAGAGAGGCTATTGTAGAGGGTCCCTATGCCGAGGTTTCGGATCAGACGAGGCCTCTCTAGTTGCCATGGAGTCCGAGTGATGCCAAAAATCACAAAAATGATGTCTAAACGAGATGAACCCAACTTAAAGGTAAATCCTTTTAATTCAACATACCCATTCAGTCAAAAATATTTAGAAACCCTCTTCTCACAAGTCAAAGACATGAAACCTTTTGTTGGTCATAGTGGAGAAGAATCTAATTCATACGAAGACCAAAACAAATTAGATCTATCTTTCTTTCATGAGCTCCTTTACTACAATAGAGACGAAGTACTTGCAAGAGTCCTTGAGTTAGGAGGTAGACTATTACAAGAGTATGAAGTGGTGATTAAGACCATGAATCACAAAGTAGAAGATCCAAAATGACCATCCCTCATAGAAATGGACATCCATTTTAATACAGGTTATTCTTCCACTTCAATAAAACGTAAAAAAAATGTTGAGGATCACCCACCAAAACCAACAAGTGATTCATGAAAACCTTACTTTAAGGCTTCACGTAGATTCAAGATTGAACATAGTCACAAAGACTCACCTCCTCCTAGATTTTATGATGAAGATGATCCCTTATTTGAAGAGGATATCATTCAAAGACAAATACTAAAACTCACTCAAAATTTAGTGACCTTAGGTTACTTGAATAGGAATACATGCAAGGATAGACTCAAGATAAAGTTAGGTGAATTTCACATTTATCCATCTAATGAAGAAAATTTCAAAGTTGCTAAAGTGAATAGACCAATATATCACCCACAAAGGAAAAAATGATTCAACAAGAGTTGCATTCAATGAAGAATACGCTAACCACTTTACAAGAAAGAAATGTAGGACATAATAGAAAATATCTATACAAAAAGCTATTTCCTTACCCATTTGATAAAGATATGTTACTACAACAATTTGCAAAGAATTTAGACATGGCTCTAACGAGAAGATGGGTATATTCAAATAACCATATATCCTAACCATGGAGATAAAAAGGACAAAAATTCAGATTATGGACAAGCTTGTAATGACTATCGAATACTACTACCTGCATCTATCCAAAAAATGATAAACAATTTTAATCCCTTATAGGATGTGTCCATTCATCTAATGAACAAGTAAATACCATTAGGATCTTAGAGAAAAGTTGTGATGTGGATACAAGACATTCTAGTTTGGTAATACCATTTATCCCCTACCTATTCCGCAACAAGTCCAATACAACTTAATAGAATAATTGGAAAAGACACCAGCTAGAATTTTGATCCTATATCTCCTCAAAATCACCATTTCTCATATAAGAAAATATTATATAAAACACTTATGAGTTAAGGGGTGTCGACAAACATAGATCTCAGACACCTTCAAGAAATTAGTACACACCTTGACTCCAACGATCATATCTCTTTTCATCAAAATCCAATCCCACGCAATAACCAAGAGAAAAAGTTACCCTTATACATAGAGCTCATTGTTTAACTCATCATCAGATCAAAATAGTGCTTGTGGTTTGTGGGTCCTATCTAAACAGATCTGCATATTGAAACAAACTGGTAATAAGAAATTTCCATCATTCGTCAATCCCTTATCATTGTTAGAGGCAACATATAAAAATAATGGTCTAGATGATAAATTAAGTCCTCAACATGCCTTATTAATATAAGATCTCTCAGTGTCTCTTTGATAATGATGAGACATTTGCAGAATTCATGGGAATCAGGGATTCTATTTTGAAGGGGGATCATAAGAAATATTTTCCCATCAACCTAGATGATTGTGCATACTTTGGATAAAAAGTACAGATGTGTGAACACTTGAATAAAAAGAGTATAAGAAAAATCAAGACTACTTCTGAAAATCCTTGCAAGAAAAACAAACATAAGTCTCATAGTGAAATCCTCTTTGAGTCATTAGTAAACAAACAAGACAAAGAACATATAGAAAAATAATAGATAAATCTTGGAGCTTCACTTTCAACAAAAGAAAAAAATGTTTTCATAGCATTATTATGAGAATATGAATATTAATGTTTTCCATTAGATGCTAAACCCATAAAGCAGAAGTTAAGAAATATGCATCCCAACGTTACACTGCTTGTTAAAGAAGAACTGAAAAAGTCATAAATATGAAAACCAACACACATGGATATATATATATATATATATATAAGAATCAAACAAAGTGTGCTCCAGACGCACGTCTCTGAAAATATATATGTATAAGTTCATAATGTATGTGTACATCTCGAACTAAGCACGTGTCATAATGTACATATGGGACCACATGCGGTCACAAAAGGCTATATATATACAATGGACTATGAATCTACTCATGACCACATATGTACATCCAGGTGGACTATAAATCTACTCATGAAACATCTTCCCTCTCTTCACCCTACTAGAAGTAACACGTCCACGACTTGGGGATGTAGTGGAGGGAGATGCCACTATGGATTTCATCCGTGTGGTCCTAGGTGTCTCTAAGCATGCTTGCAACCTAACCTGCACATTCATAAACAACAAGTTTTTAACACCCAAAATTTTAAAATACATTCAAAATTTAGAAACTTGTACAATTTATTTAAAATGCATGTGAAATATTACCGCAATGTCATGATCCCTATCAATTTGTTGTTGACACGTCGCAAGGACAACAATAGACTCACGAGGGGTAAGCTACATACAAATAATTAATTTTCAAATTAAATATTTCACATATACCTACAAAATTTGATATTGTAGATTTAAGTTTAATAAGAAATAATGAACCTCCAAAATTTAACAAATTTAAAAAATTGTACCTCAGTTAGTGGATCTGCAGATGCTTATGGCAAGTATCTACGGTAGCCTCCCATGTCCGCATATATGGAGGAGTCTCTAAGTAGTCATAAGCTATACAAAAAACATGTACAAATCAATATTAAAATCTACATGATAGAGGTCCAAAGCATGTAATCCACGTGAACTTCCAGTAATTAGAAACAAAGTGTAAAGAGATTTACTAACCTATGTAAAACTCATGTGAGGCATGCCAATAAATAGCTTAGTTCCCGAGCAAATGATGATCCGCTGTGCTCCGTGTATAAAAGAGAAAAATATTAATACATGTACAACATACACATGAAACATTATAATAATAATCTAGTGTGCAATCAAATGAAATTAAAAATTTGTAAGTTTGTACAACTTGAAACTTACATTTGAAACATGCCCAGTTGCAGTAGCCAGCATGTCGATGCCGGATGTTTCCTTCACCGGCTCTTGCTATTTAAAATAAAATAAAAAATTAGTTTTTACATGTATGTACATGACATTATATATACAATATATATATATATATATATATATATATATATATATCTCAAACATGTGGATTAAACTATTGTATATATATATATATATATATATATATATATTTAAATTTTTTAAATTTACCAATGAAAGACCAATATCAGTGGCACCAGTTCAAAAACATTCCCAAAGATCTCATCTATAGAAATGAAATCCTCGTGAACTAGAAAATGATGTCTCGCCTACAGCAGCAAGGCATACCGGCACCACATGATCCATAGTGGTGTGGTGCACTAGAACTCGCACCTCCACCAACATCACCAGATGTAATCTGGTCACTATGCTTGGGTGAGAGTGTCAGTGAGCTCCCTCAATGCATGCAATGTATCAATCTCCACAACCTCCTTCACTGTAGGAGGGATAACTGAAGGAATTGGGGGTTTTGGGGAATGGGGGTCCTAGGTTGACCTACGCGTGCACTGGTATGCTCTGTGCAGAGCCACCTCCTCGACCAAAAAATTCAGAAAAGTCAAAATAATTTGGGACCTCATTGAGCACGAACTCGCAATATAATTTCTTCAAAAAATAAAGAGGAACCTCATTGTTGTTGCATGGTGGATAATCAAAAACCATCCACCATCAGTCCCAAAAATTGTTTTTGATTCTGTCATCATGGCACCAATGGATTGGGAACCGTTTGCAAGTAACTGCAGGGGGAATTGGTTCTAGGGTCGGTAAATAATGAACAAATGAAGTATTTTCTAATTTTTTTGTCTTTTACGGCCGTATGGGATAGTTTATCCGCATACCACCACCTACAGTCACTTCTAAAGGTGTTCCATCTATGTAATTGGTTGGTTTCAGACTTGACTTTGCCAATCAATGTTTGCAATGTATTGGCTAAAGTCATGCAGGATGGATTTGTAGCATGGTTTTGTCTTATGGTTTGAATTAGGTTTCTAATGAAAATTTTATTTTCTCGATTCTTCCAATGATATTATCTTGCTTTCTCGTTGGCTCGGTGGGGATAGAAGGAGCCACGGGGAGGCGGATCTATGTTTGGAGGAGAGTTTTGAGGAATGTTTGGAGGGTTTTGAGAAATGTTCGGTGGGTTTTGAGGAATGTTTTGATGGTTTGCATGATTTTGAGCTTGTCGACCAACCGATAAAACAAGAAAATTGTATACATATAAACAAACATTTCAAAAAAACACATGAAAATGCTAAAAAAAAAAACCTAAAATGTAAAAAAAAGATTACAATTGGGGACTTACCTCCTCGTCTTGGTGGCATGGTTGAATCTATCGCTATCCAGAAGTCCGATGAGCAATTTTGAGGTGGTATTGAAAGCGCGAGTGAAATTTTTTTAGGAAAAATCACGGTTTGAAATGAAAAATGAGGAAAATAAGGAGTCGGGACTGCTAAATTTTGTCTCAGAGTTCCGCAATCACGGTTTATAACCTCACTTGCGGTTCTAAATCATGATCGTGGTTTTAGGTTTGGTAATTACTGAACCTACAATTAAGGAACCGCGATCATGGTTTAAAGCGTAATCACGGTTCCTTTATTTTAGGTTTTTATGTCCACGGAATTGTCCACCAACTTTGTGCACTTACCCATTTATCATTTTAATTCCTTTCATTCAAAGATTAAAGGAGTTTCACTCCGAATATGGAGTTATTACAAATTTATTTGTATTTTGAGTTATTATTTATAGTCCACGAAAATATATATGAGTCGAGAACTTTTAATTGTGCATTTGAAGGTTTTCGTGTGAACAATGAAATTTAACCATCATTTGCTTTGGACGTTTCCTATGTAATTTTTAAAACTTTAATTTTAGTTAGACCGAGTTAAATTTACGAAGGTTTTCTGGGACAATGGATCTTGCTGGACGTTTCTGTTTTTCACTTTAAATTTTAGTGATAGAACCAGGTGGATCTGTGTTTTGTCATCGCTAGTGAGTAACCAGCGGAAGTGAGCGATCTGGGACCGCCGCCTTGCCTAAACAATAGTTATGAGACCTCTACCTTATCGAGCGGTGGTAACGAGGTGACTACTTTGCACAGGCGGCGGTCATGTTCCTTAAAAATAGAACCTTCATTTCTGAGATTTTTCAAAAATAAAATTCATTAGAGTGATTTAAAAGTCATCCTTAACTTAAATTTATGTGCTTAAAGTTTCCAGTTGAAGGGTTTAATTCATATATTCATTCCATAGTAAAATTATTCATTTTAAAGTATTTTCCTATTTCAATGGTAACAACAACAACTACAAGATCATTTTCATTTTGTTCAACAAATTTTATTTCATGTCCAATAAAAAAAGAACTAAATCTACTTCTAATGTTGGCTTTTTCCTTAGTACTAAATGCATTATTTCAACATAATAAGTTTCTTAAAATTTATTACATCTTTCCATTTTCACTACAACCATTTATTAAAATAACTACTAACAACTTTATCCCACATTCAATTTTTCATTACATACACTATTAGCATTTTAAAACTTCTATGTTTCTTCTTTCTCATTTACAATAATACAACTTCAACAATGAAAGTAAACTTTCTTTTTCCTTGAGCATAGCTCATTTATTTTAATGCAAAGAACTTACTTTACCCAATACAACTTATAACCAAAATTTTAAACATGATTTCCTTTTGATTCATTTCTTTAGATGCTAAAATTTGATGAGAAAGGAAATTATACAACTCCTCAATGAGCTTCCTTCAAAATAATAATAAAACTTGGTAAGGAAACTTACAATGCAACATTTCTTCTTTGTTTTACAATTAAATACTACAAATATTCCACCTCAAGTGGGGATAACAAGAAGGTCTTCTCACAAGGAAAGATTTCTTTTGGACATCAAAAAATGCTCCAATTTTCACATTATCAAAGAGAGAGCTCCACCATATCTTCACTAGATCAACAACAAAAAAAAAGGGGAGAGGAAACACTCTCCACCCAACCAATAATCTAATGAGGAGAAGAAGCTATCCTCCTCATTGGCCCCAAGCCCCAACCAAAATGAAAAGAAATATGGATCCAACTCATGGAAAAAATACAAGTCTCCACATCACAATACAAAGATTTTACAGCCATACCAAAACACAGTCAACATAAACTAAAAACACAAGAAGGAACCTCACAAAATATACAAGGCTTCAAAATGTAAATTCAAACGAGAAAGGATCTATATGGAGGTCACTTATGCCTCCCAATGGGAAATAGGTGCCCAACATAAAACCCTCCAATATACATCTCAAAAGCCATAAACAACTCTTATGCCTCCCACATTCTCTTATTCCTCCCTACTGATCTCTTATGTCTCCCTCATAAAAACCAAGTAAGAAATGCAAACATTTTCTTGTCAAGGTGGGGCACCCAACCAACTCTCTCCAAAACATGAAATAAACTCTTATACCTCCCTACATGTAAGATCCTCATAGTCATCTCCTACACAACACTTAGGAAATCTACCCAAGCACCAAACAAGCATACCAAAACACTCAAAAACATACACGTATACACAATATAATAGAAAATATTTAACAAGAGTGTATCTCATACCTTTCCATGGTAGAGCTTGATCCAAGAGTCACACACCAAGCTCCTTCAAGCCCACTCCAACACCAACAAGCTCCAAGGAAATTCAAAAGCACTCCAAAATTCTCTAACTCCAAAATACAATAGCCCAAATAAAATGAAGTAACCCCAAACAAGCAAAAGAACTTGAATAAATCGAAAAGGGAGAGAGGAGCATGAGGTGGCTCCATGTAGGATGCCACATCATTTATCTTCAACTCCACCTCACAAGTCAAACCTCAAACCCAATTCAAAATAAATTGGTGGGTGAGAGGAATTAAAACCCTCTTACACACACAATCCAAACCCACAACCCCTAGGAAAAACTTTAAAACCCACGTAAGAAAAGTGCAATAAATACCAGTTTTTCTCTTACTAGTTTTTGTCTTACTAGTATTTATCTTCCCAAAACACATAAAGGGGTCTATTTCTGACACCCAAGTCCATAGGTAGGGTTGGTATAGTAATTTAAGATGTATGAGACAAGTTTAACTTCTCCCACAAGCCTGCAAAATTGGCCCTTAAGGTCGAATCCAAATTTCAAGAAGAGGTAAACAATATAACACTCAAGATCACAAGAACTCAACTTACAACACATAACCCAAGAGCCATCTTATCTAATGAATCATTTATTTTGACCCAAACATAATTATTTTAGTAACAATATTAATTTACTAATCTAGACACAAATTAAATAATTAATAAAAAGGAAACTACATGACTATAAAATATCATATTTAAATTAAATAAAGGGAAAATATAAAAGAATAACACATAAGCCCCCTTGGTCACAATTGGAGGTAATTCGCCCACGGCAAAACCCCTAATAATAATTCAAAAACACACAAGAATCATAACACACATTGTCATGATGAACATTGTTGAATTCATCTAGCATTCCAATGTGGTTGGTCTCAATCCCCATTATTTGTTGTGATATGTTTACTGTAAAACACATAATACCTCCTTCGACCTCATGGCTGCATCAAAACATCCAAGATAAAATATACAATATAAATCCACAATCATCTAACTATGAATCAAATCATCATCCAGAAACTAATGTTATCATTTTCAATTTCTAACAACATCTCGATTCTACATTTCATCAATATCAATAGGATCATAAGATTAGTTCAATTACTAAGGTCTACTCAATATGACAAAAATATCGCATGTCAATATGTAGCTATGTCATCAACATATCATCATCAATATAAAATATTTCTAGTAATCCACACACATCATACTATGAATCAAAATCTAATAGTAGTACAAGTATATCTATCATCTAATCATCATGCTAAATCAAATAATTATAATAATATCCATGCATAACCAAATGTAATCAAAATCAAAATTAATAAATGTCAAAGAGAAGTGGGCACTACATCCCCTCCTCTTAGACTCCACTTCCTCCTGGAAGTCACTGGAATAGGTGTGGAAAATGGACTCGTAGAAATGTAGCATCCTCCCATGTCGCAGCGAGTCTAGTCATACCTATCCCATAGGACTCGAACCTAGTAAATCTCTCGCCTCGAAGGCCGGGTTCTAGTGCTCTAAAATACAAATGGGCTCCACCATCACCTATCCTTGATCCTGCACCTACAATGCGGTCCAATATAATACATGAGAAGTATCATAAATGTATCTCCTAAGTAAAGAAACATGAAACACATCATGGATGTGAGAAAAACTAGGTGGCAATGTTAGACGGTAGGCCAAAGGGCCAATACACTCCAAGATCCTAAAGGGATAGAAAAACCTAGGAGCAAGCTTAGAAATTTTCCCATAAGAGATAGGGCTCTTATGTTGAACGCCCACAAAAACAATTCCCGCACAAAACCCAGGAACAACCTAGGACAAGCTAGAAAATTATCGAATACTTTTTTTTCAAAAAATGTGCCCACAAACAGACTTCAAAAATACAGTTGTCCCATTAATGTTTCTAATTCAGTTATATTTAATAATAAAATTTTCTAAATTATAACAAAATATTGAAAACCAAATTATACTTTAGTGAACTTAATTAGACCAGGCATGGTATCGAAACATGAAACACATCATGGATGCGAGAGAAGCTAGGTGGCAATGTTAGATGGTAGGCCAAAGGGCCAATATGCTCCAAGATCCTAAAGGGACTGAAAAACATAGGAGCAAGCTTAGAACCTTTTCTGTAACAGATAGGGATCTTATGTTGTAATACCCAAAAATAATTTACCGCACGAAACCTAAGAATAACCTATGACAAGCTAGAAAATTGTAGAATATTTTTTTGAAAAAGGTACCCATAAACGAGGCTTGAAAATATAGTTATTCCATTAATGTTTCTAATTCAGTTATATTTAATAATAAACTTTTCGCCATTATAAAAAAATATTGAAAACCACATTATACTTTAGTGAACTTAATTAAACCAAGCATGGTTAATTTCTCTCTAAGTGTATATTTAATAAACAATTTAATTCCACTATAGTTAAATATCCCACATTTAAATATCAAGGGTAAAAGGGGCCAATATAAGAAAAATACTAAAGTTATTTAATTCCACAAGGCTAAAACAATTAACAAGGTCCCCATTTGACATGGGGTGAGAATAATACACATACTTCTACCCCATAAAGTGACCCCTTAAAAATTCAACCCATGTATTTTAGAATTTAAATATTTAAATTTAAAATCAAATTTCACTCACCCACTTCCCACCTATCTTTTGTAGGGGTGAATCTCATCCCTTGGATGAATTCATTTAGGACCCTTAGATGAAGAAACGGCAAGTAACCCTAAAGTATGCTTAAGAAAACTACTTGCTCCCTTTCTTTTGGCTTATTATTTCTCTTTTCATATTGCAGGTTGTTGGAGGAGGATGGGGAAGCCATTAGAGGCCATTCCAAGCTTTTGGAGAGGCGTACATTCCTATTTCATTTTATTATTTTCTTATACCCTCATTTAGGGTTTTAAATGTATTTAATTGTTTCATTTCAATATTATTTTCTCAAGTAGGCGAAAGGGTTTGTCCCATTTTATGATTAAGTTAATTTTGATATATGTTTTCATTGTGGGTAGACGGATACACACACACACACACACATATATATATATATATATATATATGTATGTATGTATGTATGTATGTATGTATGTATGTATATACATATACATATATACATATATATATGTATATATGTATATGTATATACATACATACATATACATATATATATATATATATATATATATATATATATATATGTATGTATGTATATCTATGTATATATGTATATGTATATACATACATACATACATGTATATATGTGTGTGTGTGTGTGTGTGTGTGTGTGTGTGTGTGTGTGTGTGTGTTTTATATTATTTCTTTGGCTATAGTTAATAATAGCGTATTTTTATTAATATAATAATATTGATAGTATACTAATATAAAAATATTTAATTGTTAATAATAAAAAAACATATTAACCCTACAATCAAAAGTAAAAATGTAATATAGTTAGCACTATTGACAAGTAAATACTTGCACTTGATTTCTCCTTTAACAATTTGATAAATATTTTATAGGAGGTAAAATATATTTCATTTCATTTCCCTTAATAATTTGTAACGGGTTTACAATAAATTTTTAAATGAGGATAACATACTCTAGAAGTAGAACTTAGATTACTTCATTTACCAAATAAAGTCAATTATAATGTAAGCTCTTTTCTATCAATAATAAAAGAAAATTCACAAATGCACAAACTTTTCCAATACATTCCTTCTAAGTAATAAAATGGAATTTACTATTCCTTGACTTCTTAGAACATAAGAAATTTCCTTTATTTTTATAACCATTTTCACAACCAAATTTTATAATATTTCCAATAAGTTTTAAAATGAGAGCTATTAGCTTTCCAACGAGATCAAAACACTTACATGAGGTTACATGCCAAATGAAAAAGGGGAATAAGATGTTTTCCTTCAACTTAATTTCCATCTTACAAAAAAACTAACTTTACAAAAATAAATCTTTATTTACCCTTTTCAACATACAATACATCTTTAATAACCAACAATCAATACAACTTATCTTCATAGAGAATAATACAATGTCTTCCACTTAAAGTGGGAAAAATTACAAGAATGAAAGCTAAAAGGAATACAATATTACAAGTCTTCCACCCTAAGTGGGAACAACAAAGAGGTTTTCTAAGAAGGAAGGATTACTTAAGGACACTAATAATGCTCCATGTTTCACATCACAAACAAGAGAGCTCCACCATGTTTCATTTGATCACAAAAATGGGGGAGAGGCAACACCCTCCAACTAACTAAGAATTCCAATGAGGATAAAAAGCCATCCTCCTCATTGGCCCTCGAGCCCTAACAAAATTGCAATGAAAAAAGGATTCAACTCATGGCAACAAAACAAGATTCCACATCACAATACAAGATTTTACAACCAAACCAAAACATAAACAATACAACTACAATCACAATAAGGAAAGGAAAAAAATACACAAGGCTTCAACATTGAAAATCCCAAGGAGAAAAATCTATGGGGAGGTCACGTATGCCTCTTAATGGGAAATGGGTGCCAACTTTAAAACCCTCGAATAAACACCTCAAAACCCTATACACTCTTATGCCTCGCACATTCTCTTATGTCTCCCTACAATCTGTTATGGCTCCCTCATAAAAATAGACCAAGTAAGAAATGCAAGCAATTTCTTGTCCAAGGTGGGGCACCCAACCCAACTCCCTCCAAAAATGAAAGGAAATCTTATGCCTCCTTGCATGTAAGATCCCCATAGTCCCATCCTACACCACACTTAGGTAATCTACGCAAGAATCCAACAAGCGTACCGAAACACTCAAAAACATGCACATATAACAATATTAAAGAAAATAGTTTACAAGAGTGTAGCTCCTACCTTTCCATGGTAGAGTTTGATCCAAGAGTCTCACACAAATATTCTTCAAGCCAAAACAATCACAGAGAAGTTCCAAATAATCCAAAATCACTCCAAAATCCTCTAACTCCAAAAAATGCAAGAGCACAAAGAAATGAAGTAACACCCAAACAAGAAAAAGAACTTGAATTAAAAAAAAAGGGAGAGAGGAGGGTGAGGTGGCTCTATGTAGGATGCCACATCTCTCAACCTCAACTACACCTCACAAGTCAAACCTTAACCCCAATGCACAATAAATTGGTGGGTGAGAGGAATGACAAATTACTTACACACACAAACCAAGCCAACACCCCCGAGGACAACTTTAATTACATGAAAGAAATTGCAATAAAATTTTACCTTTTTATCTTCCTAAAACAAATAATGGGGTCTATTTTGACCCCAAATTCATAGGTAGGGTTGGTATAGCAATTTAAGAGGTGTGGGAGAAGTTTAACTTGTCTCACAAGCCTCCAAAATTGGACCTTAAGGCCAAATCCGAATTTCCATGAATGGGTAGAGTGTACAACACTAATGATCACAAGAACTCAAATTACAACACA
Organism: Taxus wallichiana var. yunnanensis; assembly: GCA_018340775.1. Classification (NCBI taxonomy): domain Eukaryota; kingdom Viridiplantae; phylum Streptophyta; class Pinopsida; order Cupressales; family Taxaceae; genus Taxus; species Taxus wallichiana. The sequence goes on along the minus strand of CM031243.1, from coordinate 770,399,840 downwards.
TAATCTAAGAGCCATCTAATCTAATAAATAAATTCTTTTGACCCATCCAATATTTAGTTTAGTAAAAAGATTAATTTACTAATCTAGACACAAATCAAGTAATTAATAAAAGGAGAATACATCACTATAAAATCACATACTAAAATAAAATAAAGGAAACTAATAAAATAATAATGCACAACCCCTTGGTAATAATTGGAGTTGATCCCCCATAGGGAACCCCTAACAATAATACAAAAATATACACACAACAAAAATACATGTTGCCATGGTGACCCTTGTTGAATTCATCTAGCATTCCAATGTGGTTGGTCTCCAATCTCCCGTTGTTTGTTGTGATAGGTTTACCCGCAAAATACATAATACCTCCTTGAGTCTCATGGCTGCATAAAAACATCCAAAATAAAATATACAATATAAATCCACAATCATCTATATATGAATCAAATTATCATTTATGGAAGTAACAATATCATTTACAATTTATAACAACATCTCGATTTTACATTTCATCAATAACTATAGGATCACAAAATTAATTCAATTGTTAAGGTCTACTAAAAAGATACAAATATCGCATGTCGGCAATATGTAAACATGTCAACAAAATATCAACATCAATATAAAATTTCTCTAATAATCCACACATAACATGCTATGAAACGAAACCAACAATAGAGCAGAGTATCTCTATCATCTACCATCATACTAAGTCAAAATAAAACAAAATTTCCATAAGTATAGTCAATAGTATCGAAAACAACAGTAATAAGTGTCGAAGGGAAGTGGGCACTACATCGCCTCCCCTTAGACTTGACTTCCTCTTGGAAGTCAACTGGAACAGTGTGGAAAATGGACTCGTAGCAATGTAGCATCCTCCCATGTAGCAGCAGTCTCACCATACATGTCCCCTTTGGACTCGGACCTAGTCAATCTCTTTGTCTCGAAGGCCTAGGGTCTGTGCTTTATAGAATATGAATGGGCTCCACCATCACCTACCCGATCTTGCACCTAAAATGTAGTCAATCTAATATGTGAGAAGGAACAAAAATGTATCTCATGAATACATAAAAATGAAAATCATCATGGATGCAAGATGAGCTAGGTGGCAACGCTAGGTGATAAGATAAGGGACCGTTACACTCCAAGAACTCAAAGGGACCCATAAATCTAGGAGAGAGCTTAGGACATTTTTCGTAATTGATAGGGCTATTATGCAGCTTGACACGAAGAAACATCTTCATGCCCACCTCATAACTAAGATCTATCCTATGCTGATCAGCATAATTCTTCTGCCTATCCTTTGACTCTTACAATCTCTATCTGATCATAACAACCTGCTGCTCCATGTCCTATAGTAAATCTGGTCCAAGAGAAACCTTGTCCTCTAACTTGTCCCAACTAAGAGGTGTCATGCACTCTCTACCATAAAGTGTCTAAAAAGGAGCCATGCCTATCGAACTCTGAAAACTATTATTGTAGGAAAACTCCACCAAGTACAAACATTCCTCCTCTCTCAGTTGACGATACATAATGTACATCCTAGGCATGTCCTCTAAGATCTAATTCACCTACACAATCTATCCATCCATCTTAGGGTGATAAGTTGTGTTGAAACTAATCTTCCTCCTGAGGGAATACTGCATGGTAGTTTATAAGTGGGAAGTGTATAAAGGTTTGCAGTCATAAATGATCTTTTATGAAGTCCCTTGCAATCTTAAAATATCATCAAGATATACCCATGCCACTATGCTATCTATGTAGGTGGTATTCACCGGAGAAAAATGGGCCACTTTCGTCACTTTATCCACCATGACTATGATGGCGTCGTGGTGGTATCTCGACATCGGTAACCCAGTTATGAAGTCCATGGAAATGGTGTCCCATTTCCACTGCAGTATAGCATGAGGAAAGAGAAGGCTTGCTGGATGCTTTGATGCTCCACCTTCACCTTTTGACACTATAAACAACATGACAAAAAATGAGCAAATTCTCTCTGAATTCCCCTCTAATGGTACAACTATCTCAAGGTGGCATGCATTTTCTTCACCTAGGGATGGGTGAATAAGGTGTAGGATGAGCCTTTGTCAAAATTTCATGTCTCAAACCTCCATCTCTAGGCACATATATCCAACCTCTATGCCGGGAAGGCCATCTGACCCTAATGAAAATCCATCAAACATCCCCTTAAGGGGTCTCTGAGACTCAATCTCTACTTTGGTTACAAGGAAGAAACTATCGTGAGGAAGCTGCTATAAAATCTTGCTCCATAAATATGTACCCATTGAAGTGGCCATAACCACATGTATCTATCTACTCAAGGCATCTGTAACCAAATTTTCCTTACCTTTCACATGCTCTATGTCCATGTTGCGCTTGCAAAGAAACTCCATCCAATGCGGTGATGAGTTTTAGATTGGGCTACATGAAGAGGTGGTGAAGACTCAAGTGATCAGTCATGAGTTTAAATCTCCAGCCAATAAGGAAGTGTCTCAACTGAACCAAGGCATGCACAACTACTACAAGCTCAAGGTCATGAGTTAGATAATTGAGCTCATAATCCTTGAGTTTGCAAGACTCAAAAGAAACTACTCTACCCTTTTCCATCAACACACCTCCAAGACCTTCTAAAAAATCATACGTACATACAAAGATTTCACCTTGAGGATTTGGCGGTGCAAGAATAGCAAAGTGTCGTGAGACATTAATTTAATTTCCTTAAGGCCTGGTCACATATGTCCGACCATACAAACTTCTTCCCTTTCCCCTGAAGGGAAGTGATGGGGTACGCAACCCGAGAGAAGTCATGTACAAATCTCCTATAATATCCTACCAAGCCCATGAAGTTGCACACCTTAGTGACACTAGTGGGTGATGGCCAATAAATAATACGTCGAATCTTGGAAGGATTGACTATATTACCTTCCCAGAAATGATGTGGCCTAAATCTGCACCCCTTTCTAAAAGAACGCACACTTCTCCACGTTCCCATAGAGATGTTTCTCATGAAGACACTGAAGAACCTGGAGAAGGTTCTCCTCATGCACCTCACGCATACGTGAGTAAATCATAATTTTGTCAAGGAAAATGAGGATGAAGAAATCCAAGAAGGTCCTAAAAAACCCCATTCATCAATTTCATGAACACTTCGGGGGCATTCCTCAAACCAAAAGGCACTACTGTGAAATCGTAGTGGCCATATCTCATACGGAAGCGTCTTATAGATATCTTCCTCTGTGATCCTCGGTGATGATATCCCAACTTAACATCTATCTTGGAGAAAATGGTGGCCCCCTTCATCTGATCAAATAAATCATCAATGCGTGGAAGGGGGTAACGATTCTTGATCGTTACTTTGTTTAGTTTCGTGGTAATCAATACTGACTGCAGAGATATGTCCTTCTTATTCACAAAAATCACAAAGTGCGAGACCAAGGGAACACACTAGGGAGGATTAGGCATTTCTCCAGAAGGCCCTCAAGTTGTAACTTGAGCTCATAGAGCTCAAGGCTAGTCATCCGATAAGGTGCTCATGAGATATGCTCTGTATTTAGGAACCAAATCTATGTGAAAATTTATCAAACGCGGGGAGGTAAATCCGGTAGCTCCTGTAGAAAAACTTTAGAAAATTTTCTCAAGATGGGATGGTCATCAATAGCATACATATGACAACCTCATCTTACACACCAGTTAAGCTGCATAGCGGAGATGGTGCAAATGGAAACATGCCTCCTAACTCTTGCTATCACTGACTCAACTCCTAGATCATTTGTACATGAGATATTCTTATGGTAACAATCCACTCTAGATCAATGTATAGACAACTAGTCCATGCCCAAGCTGATTCCATACGAACCGAACATTACGATATGAAGATCCAAGGTAGTGGTAAAGGGTCCCAAATCCACTACACACTTCTTAACTAAGGAGGCTATAAAAATTTTTGCTCCAGAAGCCATTTCAACATCACAACTAAGACCCTGCCTAACTACCACTAGCTTGCTTAACGCTTTACTAAGGATGGTATAATAAAATAATCAGATGAACCAGAATCAAAATAAATGGAGGTAGGAATACCACTAATGCTACCTATTGTCTCTATCACGGTACTTTGAAATCTGGGTCTTACCCTTGTTACTATGGTTTTATGGGAACTCTCTCCAATGATTCCCAACAATGCCATAACCATAACAACTTCTGGTACTCTCAATGAGATGCAATCGTTGCATCCGGTACTCTAGAGGTCTATGCTATGGATCCTAATGATCCATCATGGGACTCTTGAGGTATCTACCGGCGAGATCCGTGTGGCGAGATCTCGGTACAACTAGCATCCTTATAGGACCCCTAGGAGGAGGGCACATACTTTTTCCCCTTTGAGTGTCAAATCTTTGAGAAGGTCTAAATGGGGGATGGGTTTGTTCTACTCCTATTCTTTGAGTGGCTACTATGGTGGCTAGATTGATGATTTGTGTAGAACCATGTTCACCACGAAGAGGAGGAGCTTCCCCCTCGACCTACTATCTTGAATCTATTGGATTTGACTCCAAACTCTATCCCTGACCTACTGCATCTTCCCCTATGTCTCCTCTATAATATAGGCCTTCTCCACGGCGTCTACTAAGGTTTTTGGCAGTGAATGCGCACCGCACCACCAAAATCCAAATTCAGGCCCCTGATGAACATGTGAATCTATACCTACTCTCCTGCATGTAGTCGACATAATGGAGTAGGTCTAGAAATTGACTTTCATACTAAGCTATAGTCATAGATGCCTAATAGATGTTGTGAAACTCATTTATCCTTTGTTGAATGAACCTCGGGGATAAGTACCTGCTCCTGAACCACTCCTCAAAGAGGTCTTAGGTAACCGTCTCTTAATCAAGGTGGAGCTTCTGCTCCTCACTCCACCACTAGACACCTACTCCATCCCTCAGAAGATGGATCACAACAGGAACTTTTGTGTTGCTAGTACAATGGTAGAGCTTGAAGCATCCACTCAAGATCACTAATTAGTCATCTTCCCGAAACCCACCTATATCTCCGAATCGAGATGGTCATAGCTTTAGGATCTCCCTAATATGGTTTGTAGGTGTCAATTGGCGACCTCTAGGCCTCTTTGCATGCTCCTCCCTCTTCCTAGGACTCGAGACCTATCCCTATATCCTAAAATCCTATCTCCATGTCCCCTTTGTGGTGACTCTACACTTTTCGACTCCACATGGGACTTCTCGCGCCTATGCTCCTCACCGTGTCGAGGAGGTCCACAAGCCTCAATGGATGGCTCCCTATCATGTGTGGCTGATCATCCTCCTAAGGACCCTCTGTGTATAGCGGCATTGATTTTCTAAAGCGTCTATACGATCTAAGGTAGAATGGCTGCTACAAATTGATCTGGTGGTGGTAAATCTAGATCCACGTGCAAGAACCCCTCATAGGGTCTACACCTCTTGCGTAGACCAAGGTGAGAGTTAGTTGATTATTCTAGGTTTTATTCTAGTTTCCTATGTTTACTAAAATATACAATTTTCAAACAAGTTGTTTTTCTAGGTTTTGAAATTTGTGCTAGGTTTAATATTCATGTCTCGTGTTTTCCGGTGTGCCCAAGGGACCAAGATTTTAACTCATGGCCTTGATACCAAGTGTACCACCTGCAAAAAAATGCCCACATGAAACTCGAGAACAACCTAGAACAAGCTAGAAAATTATGGAATAATTTTTTTAAAAAAATGTGCCCATGCAAATAGGCTTTGAAAATATAGTTGTCTCATTAATGTTTCTAATTCGGGTTATATTTAATAATAAAATTTTCCCCATTATAACAAAATATTAAAACCTACATTACACTTTAGTTAACTTAATTAGACCAAGCATGGTTAAATTCTCCCTAAGTGTATATTTAATAATCAATTTAATTCCATGATAGTTAAATATCCCACATTTAAATCTCAAGGAAAAGAGATACCAATATAAGAAAAATAATTAATGTTATTTAATTCCCCAAGGTTAAAATAATTAGTAAGGTCCCCATTTGACATCGAGTTAAAATAATACACATACTCCTACCCCATAAAGTGACCCCCTAAAAAGTTAAGCTATGTATTTTAGAATTCAAACATTTAAATTTAAAATCAAATTCCACTCACCCACTCACCACCTACTTTTTGGAGGGATGTATCTCATCCCTGGGATGAATTCATTTAGGACCCTTAGATGAGGAAATGACAAGTAATCCTAAGTATGCTTAAGAAAACTACTTACTCCCTTTCTTTTGGTTTATTATTTCTCTTTTTCTTTTGGAGGTTGATGGAGGAGGATGGGGAATTCATTGGAGGCCATTCAAGCTTTTTGGAGAGGCTTACATTTCTCATTCATTTCCTTATTTTCTTATACCATCATTTAGGGTTTAATATGTATTTATTTGTTTCATTTCAATATTATTTGCTCAAGTAGGCAAATGGGTTTGTCCCATTTTTTATTTTGTTAGGTTTGATATATTGTTTCATTATGGGTAAAGGGATACATACATACATAGATATGTGTGTGTGTGTGTGTTTATTTTTACTTTTATTTTAAATTTTAATGGATGAAAAACCTGAATTTTTGATAGGGTATTATTGTAGAAATACCATTAATTAGAATAATAATATATATATATATAGTAAAGAAACTAGTTCGGTTTACATAGTCCGCATGGGTTCCAACTTACCGTAGGTTTGAAGTTTTGTGCAGGCCGCATTAGTATTAGGGGATTAATGGTATTGGGGTTGGGGATTTAAAGGAATATGTTTAATAGACTATGGGGGTGGGATAGCCAACCCCACCCTCCACCATTTCTATTAACCCTTCCACACCATGGGCCGCGACTTAGGTCCTTCCATGACTTACCTTTTTTAATAGTTATTACTTTTATAATTTTTCTTTATGGAATACATATAAATACGTAGGTGTGTGTGTGTGTGTGTGTGTGTGTGTGTGTGTGTCATGTTTTCTATTATTTATTTGGCTATAGTTAATAATAGCATATTTTTATTAATATAATAATAATAATATTAATATATTTTCATATTAATAAGTATATTAATATTAAAATAGTTAATTGTTAATAATATAAAAAAATATCAACCCTACTATCAAAAGTAAAAATGGAATATAGTTAGCACTATTGACAAGTAAATACTTGCACTTCCTTTCTCCTTTAACAATTTGATAACTATTGTTTATGAGGTAAAATAGATTTCATTTCATTTCCCTTAATAATTTGTAATGGGTTTAGAATAAATTTTTAAATGACGATAACATACTAGAAGTAGAACTTAGATTACTTCATTGACCAAATAAAAGACAATTATAATTTAAGCTCTTTTCTATCAATAATACAAGAAAATGCACAAATAGACTAAATTTTCCAATACATGCCTTCTAAGTAATACAATTGAATTTACTATTCCTTGATTACTTACAACATAAGAAATTTCCTTTATTTTATAAACATTCTCAAAACCAGATTTTACAAGAGTTCCAATAAGTTTTAAAATGAGAGCTACTATCTTTCCAATGAGATCAACACACTTACATTAGATTACAAGCCAAGTGAAAAAGAGGAATAAGTTGTGTTTCCTTCAGCTTCATTTCCATCTTACAAAAAAACTAACTTTACAAAAATAAATCTTTCTTTCCCCTTTTTAACATACAATACAACTTTAATAACCAACAATCAATAAAAAAAAATTCACAAAGATTAATACAATTTCTTCCACTTAAAGTGGGAAAAATTACAAGAATGAAAGCTAAAATGAATACAATATTACAAGTCTTCTACCCTAAGTGGGAACAACAAGGAGGTTTTCCCATAAGGAAGGATTGTTTAAGGACACCAAAAATGCTCCATGTTTCACATCACCAACAAGAGAGCTCCACCATGTTTCATTTGATCACAACAAAAAAGGGGGGATAGGTAACACTCTCCACCCAACCAAGAATTCTAATGAGGATAAGAATTCATCCTTCTCATCATTGCCACCGAACCCCAACTAGATTGCAATGAAAAAAGGATTGAACTCATGTCTTTCCTAGTCTATAAGGTCATTACTGTATTTGATAAAACATTTTCCAGTTTTGAAACATCTAGCAACGATCTAATTGAAAGAATCTAAATTGTATTTAACATCTGTTATCACCGAATCATAGCACCCCTACATTTATACAGTGCATATACTTGAACTCACGGTGTGATTGGATAACATGGGTACTATCTCCAAGTTGTGGGACTTGCTACTTGAGATAGACCTCCGAGAGAAAGTTGGTTCTTGCTCCTAAACTCACTCGCCACAAGTTGTTCCGGTGCGAGGGCAAGCTAATCTACACCTAATCTAACCTCCGAGGAGACGGGAGAGAGAGAAGAGAAAAAGAACAAAATCCTACGCTAAAATGGTGATACACCGAGAGAAGGAAAATGCTTGAACATCTATCAAAGCTGCTATGAACACGGCTCAACCCTGCACAAATACCTCAATGAAGAGAGGCAAGAAGAAAACAAGTGAAAAATGAGCAAGATAGACGGATGCATCACGAAACACGTTTTGTTGCTCGAGAAGTTTTTGCAGAACATCATTTTAATGGAAAAAAGGCAAAAATGCCATTACAGAAGCGGGGAGGAGGTTTGAACTCCATTTTCAACCCCGGAGAAGAAAAGAAAGGAGAGCAGAGAGCAGAAAATATGAACAAACCTGAAAAATGAGCAAATCGGCTTTTTTAATGCATGGGTTGAGCCGGAGAGAGAGAAAATGTGAAAAAACATGGGAACCATTCCTCATTGAATGCAGATGCATTAAAATAGCATGGGTGTCCTTACGGACCCATGCCACGACATTTTGGCCGTGGAGAAGAATACGACCCATTTCGCATTAAAACTAGTTGTTGAAAACGTCGATTCGGCCATTACCACGTGCAAAGATGTTTCTTGATTTTCTCACTCCAAACTGAACCAAAATGTATGATTGAATTTAAAGTAATGTAGAGAATTTCTCGATTTCGATTGATATAAAGAACGTGAAAATCGAGCTCTAGATCGAAAGTTATGGCGATATGAAGATTTAGGGAAAAAAAAGGCCAAAACGGATCGGTGGGAAAATATTTGAATTTTTCTTTGCTCGCCACTTGGATGACACGTGTCATGCTCTAATTTGTCCGTGGGGTCATCCTTTGAAAATTCCTTTAGGGCCCTTAAACTTGGACATGTGCCACTATTTTATTGGTTTGGGCCTAAGGGGCACATTTTTACCTTACGCCAAACACTTAGCCAAATTTCCAACTTTTCCTCTTCGACACATGGCATGCTCGATTCATCCGCAGGCCTCCTTGTCTCTATTTACGACACTCTTGCCTTTTCACGTCTCACGCGTCCCTCGCGTACCTTTGGCCCGGATGTCCCGAACGAAAATCTCCTGCTTTGGCCGATTCGGGCTTTCTTGTTCCTGTTTAAGGTGAAGACACGTGGCGAGATTCCATTCGTTGGCAGATTTTCGGCCTTTCACATCCCACACATCCCTCACGTACCTTTGGCACGGATGTCCCGAACTATCTCTCGGGACAAATACCTCCGAACTTGCTTGAAATGGGTGTATGTTGGCAAATCGGGTGATTCGCGTCCAGCGCGTACCTTTGTCCCAACTATCCCAAACCGAGTGAAAAAAATACTTAGGCAATTTTTTCCCCACTTGAGCAAATTTAGATTTTTGCGTCCCACACGTCCCGACATCCCAAGCTGTCCCATAGACCTCTGGACTAGGACTTAGCTGATTTTCTTCATTTTTTTTTCGGCCCCAAGCTTGCAATAACGAACCTCTGTATGACCCGAACCCTTTAGACCCATAATTCCTTAACACAGTCCTGCTGACTTTATTTTTGCATTTCTTCCTTTTTCTCAACCTATTGGGATTTCTTCTTGGGTGGGGAGTTAAAAAAAAAGCTAAGGGGACCCGAAAAACATGATTTGGGCCTCAAATCAATCTTACTTGCTCAGGACCGAATAATCGATGCATGTTATCAAAATTACCCTAGGGGGTAAATATTGGATAACAACATCTTCTAAGTATTAGAAATCATTCCTAATCAATCTAACTCATTAAGTTGATTCAAATCAATGTATTCAAATGCCAAATTATAGTTCTAATTTTCAAAACTTTCATATCTAAAGAACATAGCATTATGACATTTCTTCATACGTATTATTTTATTTCATCTTTCCAATAGAGATTTCAAATTACATTCAACAATCAGACTTCCAATGAAAGCAATATCATTTGAACAAAGTAACCACTTTTATTTATATAGATCAAATACAACTTTACAATCACAACTCTTTGTCATTACATTCCTTTTTACAACATAATACAAAGTATATTTCTTTTCCAAAACATAGTAACTCTTCAACACAAAATGTATATTAAATTGTCATCCACATCAAGTGGGGAAATGGTTTACAAAAAGTAATTTCACAAGGGACTGTCAGAACTTTATCTTCTCCCTCAATTACAATATACAGAATACAATTTCTTCAGATTTATTCAAAAACAAAGAAAAAGTATATATCTATCACAATTCAATTTACAACTTTCATAACCCATACAAACCATCTTTCCATCACAAATAATATACAAGATCATCCACTTCAAGTGGGAAAAGGTTACATTAAGAAATGATCTCAGCAAGGACTATCAAATTGTCTTCTTTCTCAGTTCTAGAATAACAGTATGAATTTCCATCATTCTCCAACTTGTTCACAACAAAACAGGGGAAAGGCAATGCTCTCCATCCAACCAAGACATCTAATGAAAAGAGAGAAGCCATCCTTTGTTCATTTTCCCTCGAGCCCCAACCACATTGCAATAAGAAATGGTTTTCAACTCATGGAAACAATAGGGTTCCACAACAAAAAGCAATCTTTCACATTCAACACACAATCAAAACATAATGCAGTTTGCAACCACATGAAAACAACAAACAAAACTCAGGCTTCATCATGCAAGCCAAAGGAGCAAGAACTATGGGGGAAGCTACTTATGCCTCCCAAAGGGTAAATGGGTATCACCACCTGAAAGCAAACCACCAAAATATATATCATTTCAAATCCCTGACATGCCCTTATGCCTCCCCCTAGTACCCCTTATTCCTCACATTTCCTTATGCCTCCCCAACCTCTTATGGCACCCCATAATGAGTAAAGAAATGCAAGATATTTCTTTGTAAGGTGGAACCCAAATCCCAACTCCCTCCACACTTCTACCTCCCCAAAGCACTTATGCATCCCTTGCAAGAATCCCCATAGTATTCTCCTAGACCATACGTAGGCCATCTACCCAACCAGCCAACAAACAATATCAAAACATCCACAACATTTACATATGTATAAATAAGAGAAGAGCATTTTAAAGATCCAAGCTCCTACCTCTCAATGATGGAATTTGTTCCAAAGTTCCAAACAACAAGCTTTCAATGTAAAAGCAGTCAAGATCAATAATCCAAAAGAATTCAACCATCTCCAAATTTCTCCAAAAATTGCAAGAGCTCCCAAAACCAAAAGAAGTCACCCAAAATGAAGCAATGCAAGGTGAAGTAACCCCCAAAACAAGCCAAGGAATTTGAATATATAGAAGAGGAAAGAGAAGAGAATGAGGTGGATCCATGTGAGATGCCACATCACACATCCTCAACTCCAACTCATAAGTCAACTTCAATCACCAAGGCATAATAAATAAGCAGGTGAATAAATGACAGTTTACTTACACACTCCAAAACAAGCCCACACCCCAAAGGACTGAAATTAAAATCATGTAAGAAAAGTGCAATAAAAACATTCAACTTGACTTACAAAAATGAATAAAGAAGGGATAAATTTAACTCTCCAACCATAGGTAAGGTTGGTATATAAATTTAAGAGGCATGGGACAAGTTTAACTTGTCCCACAAGTCTCCAAAATCAGCCTCCAAGGACAATTTCGAATTTCAAAGAAGATGGAGTGTTTCATACTCCAAAATCAACTTACACATCTCTTACACATCACTTACACATTTCTTACAACACTTTAATTTTAGGCCAACAAATCTAATAATTACTTTCTTATGACCCAATTTGATTAATTAATTTTTAACAATATGATTACTCACATTAATTAACACACCATTTAATAAATAAGGAAAGGGGTCAAAGCACCACAAAATAAACACATGCAACATTAAACCAAGGAAAATAAATAAAAGAAACATAAAACCCCTTGGTCACATTTGAAGGTGATCCCCCATGGGAATCCCTAACAACTATCAAACACACACACAAAAAAATAAAGTTGCCATGGTGACCTTGTTGAATTCATCTAGAATTCCAAAGTGGTTGGTCTCCAATCCCTTGATGTGTGTTGTGATATTTTAATGTACAAAACACAAATAACTTTTTCAGCCTCGTGGCCATATCAGAACATCCAAATGAATATTATATAATTTTAAAATCATCAATATATATATGAATCACAACAACATCCAAACAATCAACAATATCACTTACAATTTCATCAACAACTATATAATCATCAATTTTAAATTCAATTTTCTTGGTCTATTCAATATATATAAATATCGCATGTCCTAACAACATACATAAATATATATACAAACATGTCCAACAACATGTCAAAATCTATATAAAATGTCTGTAACAATCATCATGCATCATATATGAATCAGAGTCAACAATAATCCATGATCTGACATCTAACACCATACTAAATCAAAACTATAATAATGTTCATAATATAGTCAACAGTATCATGATCAATATCAAAAGTGTCAAAGGGAAGTGGGCACTACACCTTTCCTGTTGTCATTAGTCACTTCGCGTTCAACTAAAGACACAATTTAGGTAAATTTAAGACCCTTATCTTAGTAGTTATTATATGATGTGAATTTCTACTAAATTGGCCCCCTAATTATATCATGAAATACATATTTAGTTGATTGGTACAATAAGAAAAGATATATTGATTACATTTATACATGTGAAACTTATTAGAACTTTCTAATGTGATGTTTTACTTCATCTAGGGATAATAAAAACTCTAGGAATGAATCGATCAATCAATTTGATTAAAATTGAAGATGCGATTTGTGATGTAGATGTATCATGGGGGAATTGAATTTCTTACATAAGTTTTACAATTTTAGTAAAGTATGGGCACACATAAGGATGATGAGAAAGATAATGAAGAAAGGAAAGTACAACACAAAAGTTGTTTGTTGATGACGATTATGTAGGGATTTTATGAATGGTTTTTACAATAGTTTAATTACATAATGTCCATTTATTACACAAGTGAAAGAGCACAATGTGTGCACAAAGTGAGTCGGGGATAATTTTAGGCGAATATTCGTAATATGGTGAAAATTTCATTTTAGGAAAATTTGAAAAGGCGAATTATTCGAGTGGGTGGGTGTCGTGTTCGCCTAAAATATAAAGTATATTTTTTTTGGGGGGTCGGCTTCACCTTCATTTGAAAACATCTCCTATAAAAACCTATGTGATTCATCGGGTAGTATACCTCAAGTAGCTTACCAAATTACCAATACTGTGAAATTTGAACTCGCATAACCTTGAGCACCAGAGATTCATATTCTTTGTTATCTGTGATTGTTGACGTGCGACAAATGCAGTGTTGATGCGTGACAAGGGCAATATTGATGCGCGGCAGAGCATGCGGCGTGCGTGCATAAGAGCTGCACCGATGCACGACAAGAGCTGTATCGGCGTGCGACAAGAGCTGTATTGGCCGCGCGCAAAAAGAGCTATGCGACGCGTGACTTGGGCTAAGAAGTGACGTGCGATGAGAGAAAGGGTCGACGCGCGGCAGAGGAAGGGTTGGCGCACGATAGAGGAAGTGTTGACGTGCGACTTGGGTAGTGTTGATGCGCGACCTCGGGCGATTCACGCGTGACAAGACGTCAAAGACCTGGGCCAGTCGCTTCTTGGTTCTTTTCTTTGACGGACTCTTTTCAGAATAATGGAAGGTGCCAGCTCAAAGAATACGAATAACCTAAAAGTAAGTAAGACATCTCAAAAATCACTCTTCAAGTATTTTGGAAACTCATGGATACGAGATAATGTAAATACCAATCATATAGATGCCACAAAAAGAATCGAAACTTTTTGTGTGGAAGGTATGATTGAGGTGGACATGCATTCGCGATGATCACAGTCAAACAAATGAAACCTACGATAATATGCCAGATCTTGAAGATATTGTTCCTATTGGGGTGCAACCAGAAGTGCAGCTAGATATCACAGATACAAACACTCAGCAAAATGGAAGACAAAAATCAATATCAAACTCTGGTCCAAGAAAGAGGAAACCAGGTGATTGTGATATTGCTCAAAATTCTACTCAAAAAAGTAAAGCATTGAAAATGAACAAGAATATGTGGACCATTGGCAAGACATACAAGTTTGATTGGGTAGCTAAATTTCCATTTATTGAACCTGTACAATCATCTAATTCTGAAGAAATCCCATGTGAATGTACATGTACAATATGTACGTGGAAATTGGGAAAGCAACAAAAAATGCAACTGAAGCTGGACACAATAGAAAAACATTGTGGAAAACAATATTTAACTGTAACAGGGGCGGATGGCCAGAAAATCAAAACACATAGGTGGAAAACTGAAAAGGAGTGCATGCATGCGTATCGCGCGCGGAATATGAGGCAGAGTAGAAAAAACACAGACATCTGTTGGAAAAGGGAGGAACAATCACATCGCATATTGGTAAGATGAAAGAAACAAATCTACATGCAAAATTCATACAATTCTCTACTCTTTTTCAAATACTTAAAAAAGGAAGGGCGATGTCAGATTTCCTTGATTTCAAAGTTTTGTATCAATTTAACAGAATGCTCAATGTACCTTAGTCTCATTGGTTTGAGAGTAGTGGATGGGAAATGGCAAAATGCCTATCGATGATAGAGAAGGAAGATTTGAAAGAGAATGTAAAAAAAGCAAACTTTATCTCTCTTTCAATTGATGAAGTGACAAATGATCGATGACAACACCGCATGGGTATGTATCCACATATATACTTTAGAAAATCATATAAGGACTCCTCATCATTGGGTGTTATGAAAGTGGTTGACAACGCAATGCTGAAAACCTATATAAAATAGTTGTTTCTCATTTGAAAGATGTTCTTGGTATGACTGATTATGAAATTGCAAGTTGGTTGGTATACGTTGGAGCGAGATGGTGCATCTCGTCATGCGAAGGGTCACCGAATGAAGCAGTGTGTGTTAGATTACAAACAACGGTGGCCCCATATATGCTACCAATTCTTTGTATGGCTCTGAGAATGAATTTAGCGTATAAAATGGTAAGTAAAACCATGAAAATGTTGCTAAATTAGAAGACCTCATAAGAGAACTTCATGCCTATATGTCAAGCGACCCAAAGCGTTTTCTCGAGTTCCAAAAATTTGCAATTGGAATTACAGACGGCAAAAAACTTCTGAAGGATGTGGAGACTAGATGGATCTCTTTGTATGAACCAACATACGAGTTCGTGAGGAGCATCCTTCATTGGTTGGTTTCATGCACAAATACATCACGAAGTTGATAGAGGCAAGAGGACTGTTGTTCCACTTAAGCGATTTGGAGACATTGCTTACATTGGTTGGTATTCTTCAATGTTAAAGGAGATCAATACACCGATGAAGCATGCCTGAAGGTAGATTGATCTATATTGTGGATTTTATATGGATGAGGAAAATGGTATGTCAAAGTCTTGATATATTGTACTGTTCCCAGGATAGTTTTGATGCACCTGTTTTTGAAAATTGGAGAGATTTATTAGATCTTAAAAATCCTAACACCTTTTTGAGATTTAATATCCACGATCACCTATGCATCTCTGTTAATGGGAGGGAAATACCAATGCACATTTTTCAAAGACGCGTCAAGATATTACGAGATTGGAGCGAGAAGATGTTCTGTGACACTCTGTGATAGTTGAAACAAGAATAAAGCTTAAAAAATTTTCAGAAACCTTGTCATCAGAAATTAGGGAACGTTTCTGTAAAGATAAAATTCTGGAAGCCATGGGTGTGATGAATCCAAATTTTTGGAATACAGAAGGTGGCCGTGCAGACTTTGTCAGTAAGCATTTCCATAAATCAATGGGTACAATAATGGAACAATTTACAAAGACGTCAGAGCTCAAGGGTACGAAAATCAAAGGTATACTGAATGCCGATTTATTAAAGTTTCAGTCAACAAATTTTGCAACAACAATGAGGAACCAATATAAGAATTTAGATCAACCTTCTGAAAGTGGTGCTATTACAAGGCTGTGGCGAGGAATCTATCAAAGTTCTATCTTACAAGAAGATATCAGTGAGTATTTCAGACTATATGAGTTATGCCAGACAATGATTTTGGGGTCTGTGGAGGATGAAAGAGTTTTCAGTGCATTGTCATTTATAAAATCAAAACTGAGAAACAGGTTGGATAAAAATCTGGAAAGTTGCATGAGGTGTTACGTTTCACGATACTCCCTCGAAACCTTTCCGTTTGACAGAGCAATTGCGCACTGGAATTCCCTTTGCGAAAGAAGAGGTGTAAATAATACAGCTACAAGTACAAATATTCCCAACCTTGAGAGTGTAATTGGCTCTTCGTCACATTCTACAGAAGACAACATCGACTTTGATGAAGTTATTGATAATGGATTGTTTCAACTTTAAGTAGGTATCTTCTTTATCTATCTTTTATCTTTATCATTAAAAATGTTACAGGTCTATATACTAAAAATGTTAGGAAATTCACCCATCTATCTACTAATCCATTTCTCGTGTTAGATTTTTTTAAAACACAGATCTAGCTCATTACCAGTGGCAGTGATGATTTCAACTTTAAGCAGGTATCTTTTTCCCCTTAATCTTATTGTTTGTTCTTATTCATTTTTGTGAGCAATTGCTCACTGGAATTCCCTTTGCGAAAAAGAGGTGTAAATAATACAGCTACAAGTACAAATATTCCCAACCTTGAGAGTGTAATTGGCTCTTCGTCACATTCTACAGAAGACAACATCAACTTTGATGAAGCTATTGATAATGGATTGTTTCAACTTTAAGTAGGTATCTTCTTTATCTATCTTTTATCTTTATCATTAAAGATGTTACAGGTCTCTATACTAAAAATGTCAGGCAATTCACCGATCTATCTACTAATCCATTTCTCGTGTTGGATTTTTTTAAAACAAAGATCTATCTCATTACCGATGGCGACTTATGATTTCAACTTTAGCGGTATCTTTTTCCCCTTAATCTTATTGTTTGTTACTATTCATTTTTTCATCTCTGGTTATAATTAAAGATGTTACGGGTGTATGTATTTACATTTAGTTAAA
>CM031243.1:769655764-769767945 GCA_018340775.1 Taxus wallichiana var. yunnanensis | reverse complement strand
ATATGAATATGTGTGTATTGTGTGTATATGTGGTGATGTGTGTTTATATAAATGTAAATTATTTATATATGCATGCATTTGTCTATACATGTATACATGTATGTATGTATGAGAGAGAATATTAAAAATGTAAATTAGTAATTTTAATAGGAGAACTAAAATTATAGGTATGTTGGAAATATTTTATATTATTGAACTTTTTAAAGTTTTGTTAAGTATTAAAAATCTATAATTCAATATATTGTTTGTAGTATCCTACGTTATACATCTATCAAGAGGTGGTTGGACTATTTTGGGTTCCTATCTTCCATGGTAATTTTTTTGGAAAAGGTAAAAATGAGCATTTTGTAAGGACCAAAATTTTTATACAAAAGGCCCCAAAGGTAAGATATAACAATGAAGTAGTAAAAAGAAAATCCTGTAAGAAAACAGGGAATAAGAAACCACAAAGGCAAAAATTGAGTGAACAAATGAAAAAGATCCAAAAGTTAGAGAAAGGAGAAGATTCTCCTATCACAGATTACAATAGTGAAACAACAACCATAGAGAAAGAGAAGAAGAAATCCCATGCACAACTCCAAGAAGAAGAAGAAGACGTGCCAAAGTGCTAAAAATTAGGAGGGAGAGAGGAGATGTAACCCAAATGAAGCTCTAAGAAAGGGAAGTGGATGCTACATAAGAGGTCTCCATAAGTGAAACTAGCCAAGAGGGAGAAAAAATATGGAAGGATGAAGGAAAGGAAGGAAGGAAAATAGAGATCAGTGTTTTCCCTTCTTTCCCTTCTTCGAAACACACTACTTGCCAAATTCAACCTAAATTCTCCTCGATCCAAGAGGATTGGATTTAGACAAGTTCAAGGGGGCGTAGATCTATAACTCCTTATCTAGAGAATGGGGACCATCCTTATCCAAATCATAGTGATCAGATTCATGGGGCCACATTATCCCTAGGGTAGGTATCTCCAAAGAGGGAGGATGAACCTTTGGTTGTTCCTCCTCATTAGATGTAGCACGATAGGTTGTCTTCAGAGCCGATCGAGCTATATCTCCCATTTCTTGAACTTCGAGTTAGATTCATCATTTTCCTCAATATCTAAAGGGTTCCATCCTTTAGGATTGAATCCTATTTTATTTGGAGCTTTGGATTTCTTATGAGGGTAGGCAACCTAGAGGTGACCTAGAGTCCTACAATTTTGACATTTGAAAGTTGTGTTTTATTAATCAAGACTCTAGATGTGAATCAAAACTACCATCTTGAGAGTACTTTTATTTGAAAATCCTTTATTAAGATCCATCTCTTCACAAATCTTGACAAAAGTGTGAAGGATAGTCCAAATTCTCTTATTATCCTCTTTGATGAACCTCCCTAGAAGATTTTCAATTTCCTCTGTGGAAAAAAATGAAGGAGAAGATTAGGAAATCTTACCCATACATGAAAGTGTGAGATGGAGAAGGAACTCAGATCAAAATGTGGAAACCATGGGGTAGTGAAAAGGCCACCAATCAAAAATTCTGATTTTATGCAAATCAAATTTCCCGATCAAAAGTTATGGCCATATGAAGATGAGGGTGCCATTCGAAATAAATTTTGATGGTTGGATTTGTCTTTTCAAGCTCCAAAATTTCATCACAACCTTTGAAATCTGAAATTTCATACTTCTAGGATTGAACATCGGTATTTTCCACTTCGGTGATCGGTAAATGTTCATCACTCAAGTTGGCTTGAGAGTTCTAAAATGTTGAACCTTTGAAGTCTGAAATTAAGACTTCAGAGTTTGGACTCGAAATAATGTCATGTAAAATTGTTCATCCTTCGAGCCAAAAGTTTCAAAATTCCCAAACCTCAAAGTCTAAAATTTAGACTTCGGGTTTCAAAATATTTTCTTTGAGGGGTTGGGACTTCAGGTTTAAGAACTTTGGGTTTCATGGTTTTCGGGACTTTAGGTTTTAGGGTTTCGGGACTTCAGGTTTTTGGGTTTCAGGACTTCGAGATTAGGGGTTTCTAGACTTCGGGTTTCGAGGATTCGATTATCATCCCGGCACATGAAACCTATGAAATCCCAAAAGCACGAAGCTCGAATTTTCTTCTCCCCACGCAGAATTGTTCACCATGAGCTCACGAAACCTCTGAAAATATGAAATCCGAAATTCTAAATTTCATAATTTGGGTTTTCGACTTCACACTCCTTTTTGTGCTTCTTTCCATCAAGTCCCCAAAATTTTCTTCACCTACCTCCGAACAAGCAAATCTCCGAAGTCTGAATTTTGGACTTCGGAATTTTTAATTTCCCAAACTAGCTCCAACTCTTAAGCTCTTCTACAATGTGTTTTGTCCTCTTCAAATTTATTTTCCAATTTATAAATTTGGTCTCCTCTATCATAATAAATCCCTAACTTTCTCTCTGTGGGGTCTTATTTTTGCAATTTCGCCCTAGGGGCGAAATTGGATAACAAAATCCTAATGAGAAGTATGTTAGAGAATTTTTTTGGAAGAATACAAATGAGATATGTCTGAAAGAAACTAGTGGAGGAATCCAAATGAGATAACTTAGAGAGGTTAGGGGAAAAGAGATAAATAATATACCACCTAAGATATATCTTAGAAAATCTAAGTTGTAGAAGATTAATGAGATATATCTATAGGTATATGTTAAAGAATTTGGTGGGAAGAAGATAAATAAGATATCACCTTCAAGATATCTTGAATAATTTGGGTCAAAAGGGTCCTTGACGGTGTGTATGGAACATTGTTAAAGGAAAAGAGATAAAAAACTAGCAGTGTGAGGGAGTTCTCTCCCCTACGAGACCTTAAAAATAGTAATGTCAAACGTTGTAAGAATAATTTGTAGGCATATTCACCCCTCAACTACTAGAGAAGAACATGACAAAGGAAATGTTGAAAGTAATATTGTCATGATGATTTCTTGTAGGAGAAACCAAGAACCTTAAGCAAATATTGTGTCGGTAATTTTCGGTGAAAAGAGATAGTCTCTCCAAAAGAGAGAATTTTTTTAGAATGAAATATTGCGATATAATAATGCGGAAAAGTGTTTCATGTCTTGCAATCAAAAGGTATACTACAAGGATTTTTTAAGCATCCCTTAGAATTTATTTTTGTGAAAATTATGTTTATAGAAAATAATATAATGTATCTAATATGTAGTACTCAATTAATTGGAATTTTGAAGGTTATACATGTGAATGTACCTCATAGGGAAAGTCTGTATTTTATATGTATTTCATATAGGATTATTCTAGGAATACATGGTTATATTTTCTCAAAAAAAGTATGATGTGTTCATAATTTTTAATAAGATAAAAGATAAATGGAGAAGAGTATCATTCTAAAGAATTTGATTAATTATATGAATTGTTTTAGAATAATCGGGAAAAATAGAATTCCTTAAACACCATAGTAGAATCAAGTGGGTGTGCTTGAATAAAAGACTAATCGATACGAGATATGACTATGCAAAGTTATTCCATCTTAGATTAAAATTTTTGGGATGATGTAAAATGGATATTGCATGTCATTTTTTGATCAATACACTTACATAGGTGTTAGTGGATACGAATCCACATGTAACTTAGATGGGAATGAAGCCATCTATTCAACAATTAATATTTATTTTTTCTAAGCATATAGGCATATCGTAAAGGAGAAGAGAACAAAAATTGACTACAATTCTAATAATTATATCTTATTTGGGTACATGAATTTTTATAAAGGCTATAAGTTATGCAATTTATGAATCCAAAATTATTTTAACAAGTAGATTTATTCAACAACTGAAAAAGGTAATTCTTGAGAAAGAAATATTGGATATTAAATCTCAAGAGGTAATGAAATTAAATATAAAAATATTTGATATTGACCTCACTACAATATATAAGATAGTTAAGGATATATAATAAGTAAAATAACCAATACATTTTTCTATAATAACAAATTGGAGGTAATGTAGTGATATGGTGTAGTTAGGAGAACTTGTGAAAATAAGGTTTTCCTCATATAACTAACTATAAAATCATGTTAAGGAAATATGTAGATGGTGATTTGGATGATGGTTGGAATTAGAAGGTTTGTAATATTTAAAAAGAGAAGCTCATTATTTTATCCTTCTGATTACTATTATATTTTTATATTATCACCGATAGATAATGAGGATCTAACAATATTTTTCATCAATATATTAGCTCATGTGAGATTATATCAATGATAAAGAATATTATGTGGGAGATAGAGTTTCTTAAGAAGAATGATCTATAGGACATGTTAGTGCAAAATCATAGCACCCTTGAATGTTTCTAACCTATTGGGTTGAGATTCTTAGTGTGATAACATAACATGGAGCATCTCTCAAAGTGTGGGACCTTGCGAGTTGAGAGAGCTCTCCGGATTAAGGCCGGTTCCTATTCCTCTGTTTAGGTGCATACAAATAAATTGTAGAGGATCTACTCTAAATCTACTCTATCTTACCAAGGAGATAGGGTTGAGAAGATGCAATAAAATAAACCTAAGCTAATGAGGTGATGCACCAAAGGAATGTTAGACACCCGTTCTGTAACTTAACACAGACCACAAGAATGCAATACAACACCATGCACATGTAACCAAAATGCAATGAAAGATCATAAAGACAACAATGAACACATGAAAGGGTTGGAAATCACCCACAAACATATATTATTGCTCCAGAGTCGATACAATACATTACAATGGCCAAGAGGAAAGAAAATTTGTATTACACTCGAATGGGAGGTTTGAAAGCTCCACAAATTCACTTGCGAACAAAAGAAGAAGGGAGGGCACAAAACAGAAATGTCTAACCCTTTACAATGAGATAATCTCTGATATTTATAGATCCAAAGTGAAGAGGGAAGAGGAAAAGGAGATGGGAATCGATTGGAAGCTCCACCACCACCATTAATGTTCCTACAAATCTACCTACAATCTACGCATTATGGTTCTCTATGTTTATTTTTGTGTTAAAGAATGAAGAATGGCCGACCAAAATCAAAAATCCCGGTAGTTGTTACAATTAGATCCCACCTTAATGGGGAAAAGAATATTTCGAGATTTTTCCCACCAAATCCTGCTTGAAAATACAATATTTTATGTTTTCATGGCATAGTGGAGGTCGAGACCTTTCCAATGGTACCAAATTTGTTTCATTTCGAGCACTAGATCAAAAGATATGCCCATTTGAATATTTGACTTGGGTTCATACAAAAATGGCAAAAACCAGTTAGTAGAATGGGTCTGTGGCCGAAACTTAGTTTGTGCCTTTTGGCACTAAAAAGACAAAATGCAAAAATTTCCCCAGCCTCGTAATTCACTTTTGGCAAAAAATCATTTTCGAGCCCGACGATCCACTTTTTCCATTTGGGTAAAAATTCACTCCAAGGCCCAATGGCCCACATGCACCGAGGCTTGACATGTGGCTCCTTGGGCATCAAGAGAGGTGTGGCTCATTTTTTCACTTTACGCCTTCTTGGGCCAAAAGTTCAAACCGCCTCCAATGACTCACCGGCCTGCTTTGACTTTTCAACATGGCCATGTGTCCTTTTATGGGCCTTAGGAATTTTTTTCTTTATTTGGATTTAGGATTCCCTACAAGCTTGTGGGCCCAAAATTCAGTTTACACCCTATTTGCGAAAAGCACAAAAGTTCAAAAACTCCCATGCAGAACCGCCACCTACTTTTGGCATTTGGGAAGATTTTCCTCATCGGAATTGTTGGCCCACATTTTCCATTTCTAAAAAGTTCTAAATATCTCCCTCCATCCCGCCTCTCCATTGGAAAAAATCCTTAAAAACTCCCGTCGGCCCGCCTTTTGGAAAAAATACCTTCCAAGGCCCATTGGCTGTAACTTGCAAAATATGAGGAGTTAGAAGGACTTCTTTATATTTTTGGAAAGGGGAAGAAATTTCCTCTTTGATGGAAATTTTTTTAGTGGACATCAAGTTCTTGAAATTTGTAAAATTGGATTGAAGCACTAAAGGAGGGAAAATGGGTGCAGTTAACCAAAAATAAGCATGAGCTTATTTTGGATAACAATTTGGTGACTCATAGGGGACATCTTCCTGCTAGATGAAAATATCAGTGGCCTTGAAGCATCCATTGGGCATGGATTCTTCCTGGTAAACACAAATCTGATCTAAACTTTGAAAATTTGATCCCTGAGCCACTTGGAAAACCACTGAAACTAGGATTGGAGCTGATCTCACCAAATGTCATTCTTAATGCACTGTGCAAGAGCAACAAAACACCACAACACACTATGTGCAAAATTTGAAATCATACACATCCCAAGTGGGATATGTAGAGTGTGCAAAAGCACTTCTTTTACTAAAATAAAACCTACCTACTCTATTTTAACCAGAGAGAAAGAGGGCTCAAACAAATCCTGCAACTGGTAGGGAGAAGTAGCTTCCTTTTCTCAAGAAGGGCAGCCATGCAAATGATTTGACACTAAATACTACTACTTGTATGAGTAAAAAAACTGACTATAAGCTGATTCCCCACCCAAATCATCAAGGTGTCAATTGGAAACAAGACAAATACCTCTTTTAGTTGCTTTGTATTTGGATTGAAGAGGCATTGCAACTGATCCTTGGTACTTTGAAACTCATCCTCATGCTCAAAAGTAAGCATGACTAGTTTTGGCTTCTCCCTTAGCTCTAATGAAGCCAAGTATCTGATTGGGCAAGGTCTGGTCCTTTGAAATTGCCCAGTGTTCTAATGTTTAACTCAAAGAATGGAGTCTTCTGGTAGATCTTCTTAGATGGATGGTGTGGAAGAGATGATGAAATCCTCTTACTCTTTCCTCCTCTTTTGATTAACACAGAATATTCCTATCTTCCAACCTTGGTTCCAGAGGGGTGTGGAAAAACACAGGTTGCTTTCCTTGAATGCTGTCCTTCATGACAATAGGCTCGTGTACTTGGAAGGTGGATGATGGAGGGGAAAATAATGTGATCTCCATGGGATCCTCTCCATCAAAGAAATCCTACAAGTTAGACAAATAATCGGCCTCCTTGTTGTCTTGTTGCATGTGTTTAACCTCCTCCATGGTGTCCTCCTGATTTGAAACTTTCTCACCATGATTCCCCTCATCTTCAAACATGAAGTTTGAAAGCTCAAAATCTTCTTCAACATTAGGGTTTGAAGGGGATGAAGTGGGAGGAAGAACTGAAGGTTCTTCTGTGGCCTGCTCTATACTTGAAGCCTCTTGAACTGTATGGTTCTCCTCCATTATGGATTCATCAATCAAATCAAGCCCTTCAAATGAAAGCAAAAAATCTTCAACAATGCTTTCTTCATCAAGTGGCTTTAACTCTAATTTGATCTCTTCTAGTTGCTCCTTTTCAATAGGACTTGGAGCTGATTGTTCCTCTTCCTTGATGGATGATTGTGCATCTTGGGTTGGATCAGCATTTTCTTCAAATAAAGTGCCATCATGGGCACTACATTCAGGGAAAAATGATTGTTGATCATCTCCTTCTTGTTCTTGTTCTTCTTCTACTGCAAACTCAGCCTTAGCCACCATTGGCTCTTCAACCTTGACCTCCTCTATTGGCTTAACCATCAAGGGGATCTTTGTAATCCCAAATTTGAGAGCCCAACTCTTCAAATTTTCTATCATTTCTTCTTTGTTTGGCTCTTCTTCTTACTTCCCTTGGCTGGTTGTCTGATTTTCATCTTCCCAACATGGATTTGGGGATGTAAGAGGAGGGGTAGGTTGGGATTCAACCCATTTTGCTATTGTTTTTGGTGGAGAGGGAAGTGGAACTTATTGTTTCTTTGGAGGGAATGAGTTCTTTGAATAGATAAGTACGAAGAATTAAGATGAGATGGAAGATTAGGAGATGGAGAAGGGAAATCAACACTTGGGACAGCAAACAAAGGGCTTGACTCTTGACCATGCTGAAATGGTAAAGTTTGTGAAAGAGAAAATGAAGGACAAGGAGTTGGTGACTGACTTACCCATTGACAAGGTTGTCTTGTATCCAACTCATAAGCCTCAATCTCCTCAATCCATTGTGTAAGTTGGGGCAGTATTTCAACCATGAAGTCAAGATTCTCCTGAGGGCTATAATGTCTTGGAAAAGGGACTTCCCATGGACAAGGTGCCCTACAACCAATCTTGAACGCCTTTATTTGTATTGTAGCCCTTGACTGAACCATGCCAGCCTCCATTTTTGAATCTTCTCCAACAGATTAACTTCTTCAGGTGTGAAACTACCTCCAAAATCTGTATATCCATGCTCTGTAATAGTTGTATAGTTTGGAAAATGACCAAACTGATTTGAATCTAGCTCACCTGGATATCCATAGTGCTGATTTTCATTGTGAAACCTTTCTAGAGGTGTATTGAAGTAACTTGGAGATGGATCTAAATAGCACTGCTCTTTGCAAGTGTGAATTCCAAGATGGAAATGAATTCATGATTACACAACCTCATGGAATGGAAGAAAATGAAATATGTGGAAGAAAATGAAAGATGTGAAAGAAAATGAATGAAAATGGATGGAAAAAGGTCTCAGTAACTTTAGAGATTGGGTTGTTGACCAGATGGAGTCACCAGATGTGCTTTGCATGTTCCTCCAAAGGCTGAATCTCACCAAGAACACATCAACTTGATGAAATGAAGTGGTAAGGTGCTTTAAACCTATCCCACCAAGTGTGACAAAACTGTTAGTGAAAAATCACAACACCCCTGAATGTTTGCAACCTATCCAGTTGAGACTCTCAGTTTGATAGCATAACATGGAGCATCTCTCAAAGTGTGGGACCTTGCGAGTTGAGAGAGCTCTCCAGATTAATGCCAGTTTCTATTCCTCTATTCAAGTACATACAAATAAATTGTAGAGGATCTACTCTAAATCTACTCTATCTTACCAAGGAGACATGGTTGAGAAGATGCAAGAAAATAAACCTAAGCTAATGAGGTGATGTGCTAAAGGAATTTTAGACACTCGTTACGTAACTTAACACAAACCATAAGATTGCAATACAACACCATGCCTAGGTAACAGAAATGAAATGAAAGATCAGAAAGACAACAATGAATACATGAAAGGGTTGTAAATAATCCATAGACATATATTATTGTTCCAGAGTCGATACAATACATTACAGTGGCCAAGAGGTAAGAAAATTTGTATTACATCTTGAATGGTAGGTTTGAAAGCTCCACAAATTCACTTGTGAACAAAAGAAGAAGGGAGTGTGCAAAAAAGAAATGTCCAACCCTTTACATTGAGCTAAGCTCTCATGTTTATAGATCCAACGAAGAGGGAAGAGGAAAAAGGGAGGTGGGAATTTGATTGGAAGATCCACCACCAGCCATTAATGTTCCTATAAATCCACCTACAATCTGCCCATTTTGGTTCCCCATGTTTTTTGTCATGTTGAAGAAGGAAGAATGGCCGACCAAAATTGAAAATTCTAGTAGTTATAGTAATTAGATCCCATGTTAATGGCGGAAAATATGCATTCCAAATTTTCTCCCACAAAATCCTGCTAAAAACACAATATTTTATGTTTTCATGGTGTAGTGGAGGTCGAGACCTTTCCAATGGTACCAAATTTGTTACATTTTGAGCACTGGATCGAAAGATATGCCCATTTGAAGATTTGAGTTGGGTCCATACAAAAATGGTGAAAACAAGTTAACATAATGGGTCCGTGGGTTTGAAACTCAGTTTGTGCCTTTTGGAACTAAAAATACAAAATGCAAAAATTTCCCTGCAGCCTTCAATTCACTTTTGGAAAAAAAACATTTTCGGGCCCGACGGTCCACTTTTTTCCATTTGGGCATAAATTCACTCCAAGGCCCGCTAGCCCGCATGCAATTGAGGCTTGACATGTGGTTCCTTGGGTGTTAATGGAGGTCTGGGTCATCATTTCACTTTACGCCTTCTTGAGAGAAAAATTTTCAAACTACCTCCGACGACCCGCCAGCCCGCTTTGACTTTTCAACATGGCCACATGTCCCTTTGCGGGCCTTAGGAATTTTTTCTTCATTTGGATTTAGTATTCCTCGTAGGCTTGCGGGCTCGAAATTCACTTTGCGCCCTATTTGCAAAAAGCACAAAAGTTCCAAAACTCCCCACAGACCCGCCGACCCACTTTCAGCATTTGGAAAAAATTTCTTTTTCGGGCCATGAACCCGCATTTTCCATTTAGCAAAAATTCTAAATATCTCCCACCTCCCCGCTTCTCCACATTGGCAAAAATCCTTACAAACTCTCGCAAGATACCTTTGGGCAAAAACACCTTCCAAGGCCCATCGGCCCGTAACTTGCAAAATATGAGGAGTTAGAAGGACTTCTTTATATTTTTGAAAGGGGAAGAAATTTCCTATCTGATGGAAATGTTTTCAGGAGACCTTAAGTGCTTGAAATTTGTAAAATTGGATTGAAGCACTAAAGGAGGGAAAATGGGTGTAGTTAACCAAAAATAAACATGAGGTTATTTTGGATAACGGGACCTTGTAAATGAACCTTCAAGAAGAAACTTGAATGTTGTAAATATGTTTTGAAAAATAATTTCAATGCAAAATAAAATTTTAAGAAAAAACATCAGTCATTAGCAATATTTTCACTTAATTCATGGGGATTGACATTTGCGAGGAACTCTATCTTTTTGTATAATTTACTTCTATAAGATATCTTATAACTCTATTGTTATAGTGAATGATCTAAATAAAGAAGATATGGATGTTAAAAAATATTTTGCATGGGTAGATTAAGGAAGAATTATACATGAACTAGCCTAGGATTTCAAGTTTTAAGGATAAGGAAGAATTGGTTTGTCTCTGAAGCATTTCTTATACAAAATTAAATGATCACCAAAGATGGGGAATGAAAATTTTGAGAGTGCTTGTATAGTCATCCTCTATAGAAAAAGGAATATCCTTATGTATACTTCAAAGGAGCGAAAAGTGTTAGCATCTAAGTGCCCTCTGTGGATGATATGGTGTTGCTTGGAAACCATGAGGAGAGGAAAAAATAGATGATATTCCAGCATTCTAAGTAGTCCGATATGAATGATATTAGTGTTATGACGTTGATTTTGATCCTAGAGATCTATATGGATTTTACAAATAAACGTTTTTCTTGAATCATCACAAGTATGTGAAGCCAATTTCGAAAAGGTTTGGGATATAGGATAGGAATATAGTGAGCACACCCTTTCTATTTGGTCAATACATCTCTATCGAATAGCGTATAAAATCATAAAAAAAGAGTTGAAGGACATGGAATATGTTCCATATCAAAGTGTGGTGGGAAAGTTGATGTGTAATTGGTTTCCACAAGACCTAAGATTTGACATGCAATGAGAGTAGTTAGTAGATACATGGAACATCGAGGGATGGAGTATTGGGCTAGGTGAAACAAATTTTCATATATTTATAGGAAATAAGTGACCATGTTATTTTATATCAAGGAAACTAGTTGGAGGAAATATGTTATGTTATTTTATATCAAGGAATTTAGTCGTTGGTGAAGTAAAATAATTCATTATATGTGCTGTTGTCACTTCTCACTAGGGTGGTGATCTTGATCTACAAAGATCCAATAGTTGTTACATTTTCAACCCATTTGGTGCAATGGTAGGATGAATGAGAAAACATCAACCAAGTGTTTTTGAATCCACGAAATAAATTGAATACATGGTACTTACACATACATACAAGTAAGCATTCTTTCTTTGAAGGAGCTTTGTGGATTGATTGATTTTGTTCAAAATGCAAGAAGGATAGATTGTGACTCAAAGAGTGAAATTTTTCTAAATAAGAAACCTATGTATAGTGCTCGAATAAAGAACATTGATGTGAAATATCATTTTGTCGAAGAAATAGTAGAAGAGAAGAGGGTAATACTAGAGAATGTGGATACAAAAAGGTGAATGTTTTTATTTCATTTAGTAAGGTATTAAGTCTTTGAGAAGTTTACTTGGAATAGTGAAGCGATGAGCTTGATAGCCCACAACTTCTCAAGAATGAGTTCTTGTTCTCGATGATGAAGTAAAAAGGGGAGATTGTTGGTAATTTCCTACCTCGTTCAATTCTTCCAATAGGGCATTGGACCACATTGGTACCATGGTCTCCATGCAAAAGAATACACCTACATTTAGTGCACTAAGCTTTATATAGTTTTTTCACTCATTGTAAAAACAAGTAGTGTTCCTTCAAGTATTATTTTTATATTTTAGTTTCCTCACTAAAAAATGTTTATTTATAGGATGTGCTTTGGTTAAATAAAAGTACATGCACACGTTGTGAGAGGTATAGCTAAAAGAATGAATTGCAACAGGTAATAGATTTTAATGTTGGTAATTATATTTGCAAGCTTTTAAACTTAAAATAATAAGTCAAATTCTGTTAGTTTTTAACTTAAAAGTTTTTTCTAAAATAAATACCGTGTTAATGTTATGTTACTTGTTGTGGTTTACTTTAGATGGTTTTATTTCTCGCTTTTGATTTAGTTTATTACTTGCATGATTGAAAAAAGCCTAACACATCTATCAACATAAACATGGTGGTATTTTATGTTTGAAAATGCTTTAAGAGCCTATAATATACGTAATTGAGAATGTAGAAAAGACCTTAAAATATAGATAATCAAGATTGCTAAAAGAGCTTAGCATATAAATAATCTAAAATGCCACCATAATACGGTGATAATCAAGGAAACAGATTTCTTCGTTGACATCGCAGAATTGATATCTTAAAATTCATTTAAAGCAGCACCCTCGATTTCTAAGGAACCCAACACGAGGATGATTTCTCAACCCATAATATATTAAACTATCTTATTATACTCATTTTATTAAATAAAAAAATCCCAAATGACGTTCGTTTTTAACGATGGCTCCTCCTTCCGGAGTTGGCTTTCATCGACCGTTAACAATGACCTGTTTAAATTTTATCTGAAAAATGAAATAGTGCATTGAACATAAACTGTTTCCGTAAATCCCTGCGACATATGTGCTATCGTTTTATTATTTTTTACGGAATTTAACTCCGTGACGCCACCTTGCATTGGATTATGCCGTTTATATAATTCCATCTTAATTTAAAATTACGACACCATACTGATTTGGATTTTATATTATTTTAGATAAACTCGTGAACTTCAACGTTAATCTGTATAAAATAACTTGCCAATTTGCCGTAGGAAATGTTTAATGTAATTTAATAACTGTTTATTGATGTCTACTGGACCGGTGATAAATATTTTGGATATGGCAAATTTATTACGCACGCAATCACAAAATAAATCTACCCAACATGGAGGAGATTAGTATTCAGATTCGGATGTTTGCAATTAAATATTTACATTTGGAAGGTTCTTACTATCATATTAATAAAATTTCCAAAAGTCAAAAACAAGGATCATTGAAATTTGAAATATACTTTTTGAAAAAACGATAAACTTCCTTCTATGAAGAGGACCTTAAAACAACGAGGTGGTTATATTCATGTGGTAATTTTATATTATCTACAAAATATATTTAAAAGAATAAAAACAAAAAATCATCGTAGTGTTTTTATAAAGCAACCAAACAATAGATTTATGTAAAATAATTTATAATTTGATTTTACAAGAATTTTTCTTTTGTTGGAAACTGATTTTATGACTTACATAAAAATAAATGTTTCCAAATTTTAGATTGTAACAAAGTTGACATTAAAAATCTTTAAAATCAAATAATATTTTAAATAAATATCTAGCGCTTGGTAAAATGAAACCTTCCAATTTCTTTTCAACCATTGTCAATTTTCAGCCACCTACAACTAACAATCGTACGTGTAGTGTACGAAGGAAACACCGAAGGGGATGGGGCAAAGATCTAAAAATTGAGGAAGCATGACTACAAAAGACCCTTTCAATGGAGGATATGTTGTCTAAGTGAGGGGATGTCGATACATGTGTCCACCTTTCCAATTCCACCGCATGTTGTTAACATTTCACATAAACATCTACCCGGATTTGTCAAAAAAATTGAGGAATTTAAGGCAAAGGTGTAACGCCCAAAAATTCGATGTTCAAAAATCCACATCAAACCTTAAATAATTATCTTAAAAGTTGCGGCATAATAGTTTTTTTTTTTAAAAAGGTTACAAGGGTATCAAACCCTATAATACATTTAATTAATTCCTACCAGTAATTGCTACATTACATTGGATAGATAAGGTCTATATTAATAATTAAATATTCTTAATCCATTTCTAATATGAATTTAATTACAATGTATTAGGAAAGTGCCATCAATTATTTTACTTGGTTAAATGGTTTCCCACTCTTAAATTAACATTCAAACCCATATTTATTAAACCCTTATCCTTGGTTACCTTAGTTCCCTTAAATTATTAGCCTTAATGTCCATTTAAATAATTACTAAAACATACTAGGAGAGCTAAATAATTAACTTAACACACTAGGCACTAAGTGGCCCCATTCATCCATTTTCACATACATTTGATTTATTTAAAATAAAACCATAATATGAATATTCTCACCTAACAATTGTAGGGTTGATTCTTAACCCTTGGATCAAATCAATTGTGGCCACTAGATCTTAGAGTTCCAACCTAACCCTAACCATCCTTAAGAAGTTTTATTAAATCCTTTTTCTTGCCCTAGCCTCCTCATTTTGTCTCTTTTCTTTCCTTTGATTTGCAGGTTGGAGGAGTGAAAGCCATGGAAGCAAGGAGGGAGTCATGGAGGGATTCATTTGGATCAAGCTTAGTTTAGTTTAATTTATAGACTTATTAAGGCAATGTCTTCTATTAGTCGATTGTAGAGGTTTCCACTCTAAATTTGGAGTAGTTATTTAGTTAAATCCATTTTTGGGTTCTCTAGTTTGGCAAAACCATCTTTCCAATTAATCTAAGAGGTTTGAGACATTTAAATGCCCACTTAAAGATTTGTAAGTTCAAAACAATGAGTTTAATCGCTTATGGCTTCCTTGTGATTTCCTTTTCATATTTGTAGCCATAGATTTTTAATTAAAAAAATTTAAAAATTACAGAGTCTCATATATTTTATTTTTTTGCCGATAGTGACAAAACCACCACCTGAGGAGGTCGATGGTCCGGTGACCATTGCCTACTTGGGTGACAATTCGGAACCGCCGCACTACCCGTAGTGCCCACTTCCCTTCGACACCTTTTTGATTATTGTTTTAGATATTTTCAATTGCACTTAATGATCTATTATAGCTTCTTTGATTTAGCATGATTAGTAGATATATGAGATCTTTGAATCATTATTGATTTGATTCTTATATGATGCATATAGACTATTGGATACATTTGATGTTGATATTGATATACTTTTGACATGGTTATTTATCCGTAATTCGACATGTGATATACTTAGTCATATTGAGTAGATCTTGATAATTGGATTAATGTGATGATCATTTTGACATAAATGAAATATGGAATAGAAATGTGCTAGAAATTGTAAGTGGTATCGTATTTGCATAGATGATATTAATTCATATATAGTTGATTTTAGATTTATATCGTATATTTTGGCATGAATGTTTTAATGCGGCCATGAGGCCGAAGGAGGTATTCTCTATTTTGTAGGTATATTATATTCACAATAATATCGGGGATTGGAGACCAACCACATCGAATTCGAGAAGAATTCAACTAGGGTCACCATGGCAACGTGTAATTGTGTGTGTGTTAGAATTATTTGGTTAGGAGAAAATTGTGACCTAGGGGTCATGTGTTGTTTTGTTTTAATTTTTCCCTCTTTAATTATGTTAGTATGTGTTTTATTTTAGTAATGAAAATTTACTTGGTCCATTATTTAGATTTTTGGATATGTGTTTACCCCTTTATTAGTCATGGGTTGTAGTCTCTTAATTAAGCTAATTTGAATTTTTCCTAACTAATTAAAGATATGACCAAAAGGAGTTCATTTATTAGGCTTGATTTACTTTTGGATTGTGTATTGAGTGAAGTGTGTTTGAGTTTTGAGTGTAGCACACTCTACCCTTCATGGGAAACTCGAATTTGGCCTTAGAGGCCAAATTTGGAAGCTTGTGGGACAAGGCAAACTTGTCCCACACCTCTTAAATACCCATGCCAACCCTACCTATGGGTTGGGGGGGTCAAATTTAACATATATTTAGGTGTTTTGGGGGATAAAAGGTGAAATGTTAATTGCACTTTCTTTCAAATATTTATTTTTTTCCTTTGGGGGAGTGGGCTTAGATGGTGTGTGTAAGGTTCTTGTCATCCTCCAACCACTTATTAATTGTGCATTGGAATATGAGGTTGACCAAGTGATGTGGAGTGGAGAAGAAATGGGGTGGCATCCTACTTTGAGACACGTCATCCCTCCCTCTACTTTGTCTATTTATCGAATTCTTATTGCTTGTTTTGGGGCTAGATGATCATTTTTAGTCTCTTGAAATTTTGGAGAGTGAGAGGTTTTTGAGAGAGTTGTGGATTTTGGAGCTTGTGGATGCTTGCTTGATTTTAGAGGAGTTCGAACTTCATACTTGGAACAAACTCTACCATGGAGAGGTAGGAGCTTCGCTTTAGTTTAAATTATGTTATTTGTTTTATTGTATGTGTGTATATATTGTGTTGATTGTTGTTGTCGCTTTGAAATATTTGTTGGGTGTGCGTAGAATTCTAAAGTCGGGAGTGGGAGGAGACTATGGGGAGTTTTTTTCTTGTAGGGAGGCATAAGAGATCACTTTCTTATGGAGGGAGTTTGGGTTTGGTGCCACATCTAGTATGAGAAATTCTTGCATTTCTTCTTGTTCTTATTATGAGGGAGCCATAAGAGTGTTGAGGGAGGCATAAGAGTGTATGGAGGTATAAGGGGTACTTGAGGGAGGCATGAGAGTTGGTAGGGGAAATTTTGTTTTGCATTGGAGGATTTTAGGTGGGCACTCATTCCCATTGGTCTTACTCTTTTGACTTTCTTGATAAGCCTTGTGATCTTGTTTCTTTGTTGATTTATTCTTGTTGAGTTGTTGTTGTGTTTTGTATGTAATTGGAATGAATGTGAAATTATAAGTTAAGTATTGTGGAAGCTCTAGTAGTTGTCATGAGTTGAGACCTTCTCCCATTGTAATGTTGTTGGGGTCAGGGGCCAATGGGGAGGAAGACTTCTCCTCTCCATTGGGTATCTTGGTTAGGTGGAGAGTGTTGCCTCTCCCCTATTTTGTTGTGAATCAAAAAAACTTCTAGGAGGAGCTATATTTTTAGAGTTGGAGAATGGGGTCTTGTTGGTGACCATGTGAAACTTCCTTATATTTTTACCCACTTAGAGTAGAAGAAATTGTATTAATGTAGTTCATTCTTTAATTACATTTTGTATGAATTCCCACTTCAAGTGGAGGAAATTGTAATGACTTTGTAAGAGAAAGTTGTAATCCAATTTTAGTTATTGTTATTGTGATGCATGTAGAAAGAAACAAATGAGAAAATAAAGAAGAAAGAATGTTATTGTAAAGTTAATTTGCAAATAGAAAAGAAAGTATTTTCTACTTGTTGAAATCTTTAATGTATTGTGAGAAAAATAGTGCTTGTATTGAAAGATTAATCTATTTTACAATGGAAAGGAAAGTATATTATCATTGAGTATTTATTGTATTGTAAATGTGAGAAAGAAGAAAATGTAGAGATTGTTAGAAGTTGAATTTGTTTACAAAATATCATTGTATGGAAAATAAAGTTAATATGGTTATTTTGAATGAATGAACATTGTAGTAAAATGAAAGAGGAAAATAAGTTAGATTATATTGCATTGGGAAAGTTGACTTTATATAAGGAAATGATAAGTAATGAAATAGATTTATTTTCCCTTCTTGCTCTTGTAATGGAAGAAAGAATCTAGTTAAACAAATAGAAATTATTCTTATAAGTAGATGAATTTTATTAGAAATGGAAACACTTTAAAATGACTAGACTTAACTAAGAAATGAGTAAATGAGCAACAAACCTCAATTCTGGAGCTTTAAAATGAACAAAGACAACTTAAAATGCATTTTTACACCCTTTAGAAACTTTAGTTTTTGTTAAATTCTCGGCATTATGGTTCTATTTTTTAGAAATAGGACTGCCACCCTGTGTAGAAACGGAAGTTTGTAACCACCGCTCGGCTATGGTGGTGGTCTAAAACTTGCTGCTCAGTAGGGTGGTGGTATTATGTTTGTTTCCTGGTAAGGCGGCAGTTTCACAACCGCCACTCTGGAAGGCGGCGGTCCACTATTTGTTACCCTGGTAGGGGGCGGTCCCAAAACTGTTGGTCTACTCTGAGAGGTGGTTCTATTACTTATGATAGAATTCTACACATCCGCGCATGTGCGTGAAATTTAACCTATTTTCACTAATTCCTAAGTTGAAAAATTTGACATATTACTACCAGCAAGTAAAATAAAGATAAATGCTTAGGAATGAGACAACAAAACACTCAAATGGTGAATCTAAAAGCATTCTTTCATTAATATCAAAAGGGGTAGGGTTTGCCCCAAATTTAAACCCAATACACTATAATCTTGGAATAAAAATAGATTGGAGGAGGAAATCCCTCCCAATCTTTAAATGAAATAGATTACATAAATAAAAGACAAAACTAAGCTAAGCCTAGACTAAATCTTCTTGTAGAACCCTCCATGGCTTCTTCCTTTTTGCTCTCATGGCTTCCTCCTCTCCAACCTGCAAATTTAACAAAAGAAAATTAATCAAATGAGAAGAATATAATGAGAATAGGTTTTAATAGACTTTCTTAAGGATTCTTTGGGCTAAGTTGGGAACCCTAGGATCTAGTGGCTAAGATGGATATGATCCAAGGGTGGAGGTTTGACCCTACCTTTATTAAGAAGATATATATTTTAAATGTTTAATGTAAAATCCTTAAGGGTATGTGTAGATGAATGAATGGGGCCTTTTGATTTCCTAGGGGTGTAATGTTTCTTCCTCTTTAAACCCTTAGTGTGTGTAGGAAATTTATTAAAGGATCTTTAAGCTATTAATGTAATGAATTTAATAATTTAGCATAAGGTTAACCTTGTTAGGAATGAACTTAATCGAAGAAAAGAAAATATTTAATTAAGTAAACTAATCCTTGTTATCTTCCTATAGAACTATCAATTAATGTACCCTTGCTGCATCCTTGTATCGTAACCTTCTCTTTTAACGTAAACAAAAAAATTAGTCACATTTTCGGGTTAATTGCTTGGTTGAGCGATTTCTGAACGTCATTTTTGCACACGTTCTGAACCTAAGTGAAAATTCAAAGACCGTTGCTCTAGGAAATTCAATAGCCGGAGATAGCCACTCTACATAGGATGGTAGTCCTATTCTTCAAAAATAAATTATCAATTCCATAATTTTTCCAATTTTTTTTACTAGATTGTTTTAAAGTTTATCTTTAGCTCTAATTTATGTGCCTAAAGTCACTAGTTGAAAGGATAAGACATTTATTCATTCCATGACTTAAATCACTAATTACATGGATTTTCCATTTCAATAGTATATGAGAAAACAACTACAATAATATTTTCCAATTTTTTTTTTCAAACTCAAATGAAGGAATGAAGTTCAATGTATTCCTAAGTATCATTGCTTCTTTTTCCACTACAAAATTGTAATATTTTAACAAAGTAACTCGT
Source organism: Taxus wallichiana var. yunnanensis (assembly GCA_018340775.1). Taxonomy (NCBI): domain Eukaryota; kingdom Viridiplantae; phylum Streptophyta; class Pinopsida; order Cupressales; family Taxaceae; genus Taxus; species Taxus wallichiana. The sequence continues at coordinate 769,748,280 of CM031243.1, read as the reverse complement.
TATAATTTAGTGCATCCTTCCATTTAGCCTATAACCATTTATTCAAGGAAAGCACATGCATCTACTATAAATTTAAGATTTACTAAGAATACATTCACAATGATTTACAAATTCCAAGTTTTCCTTTCATTTTTATAGTAATGCAACTGCTGCAATTAAGAATGAACATTCCTTTTCTTTGAGCATAGCTCATTTATAATCCAAAGAGCTTCCTTTCCAACAATACATTACAACTTAATAAAAAAATATACAATACAATTTTTCTTTTAAATGTAAGACTATTAGCCTTCCACCTTAAGTGGGTCTTAGATGAAAGGTTTTTGTAATGAGAGATTTTATTTTTGGCTTCTACAAATGCTTCATGTCCCAAATATTCAACAAGAGCTCCACCATTTCTACACTTCAATAAAAACAACAAAAATAGGGAGTAGGTAACACTCTCCACTCAACTAATAATCCAATGAGGAGAAGAATCTATCCTCCTCATTGTCCCTTGAGCCCAAACCAAAATGAAATAAAGGATGTATACAACTCATGGAAACTAACACAAAGTGCTTCCACAACACAATACAAAATTTCAAAACCATTCAAAATACATTCAAACACAAGATAGAAATCTCAAGAATGAAATTACAAAAATACACACATCTTGAAAATGAAAAGCTAATGCTGCAAGGAACTATGGGGAGATCAGTTATGCCTCCTAATGGGATAAGGTCCCCATCTTAAACCCTCCAAAATAATGTAGTCGAATTATGAACAAACCTGATATACTACAAATAATATGAACTCCAAAAGAAAATAGATCTCCTTCTTTGTTACTGAATAATGAATTACAATGTTTCCTAAATAGGAAAACAACTCCCAACTCGAGTTTCTAAGAAAACTCTAACTCTAACTAAATCTACTCTAGGTGGCGGAAATTACTATTTTTAACAGTTTACTAGAACTTGCTATTCTTAGTAAGTTCACATGCTTATTCGTATGGGCACAAAAATTTCCATGCATCTTCTACATCCCTAAATTAGAGGAATTTCCAAATTTCTAACTCATAATGCAACTAATAGAATAAACTTAACTAATGCCCAAAAATAGGAAAAAACTGAACCATAACTTAAATAATAATTTTTAGCCTCAAGATGGTAGATTTATGGCCCAAAAACATGTCAAAAACTTTCCCCAACTGGTAGGGTAGGTTGCCACTACATTCGTCTCATCGAAACATGTGGTTTCACAAAAACGGACACTGGAGCTCAAGTTATGACCTTGTCAAGTTACTCCTAATTTTGGTGCATCATTCTCCCCTGCTTGAAAAAAAACAACTCCTATAAGTTGTCTTCTTCAAACTAATTCCATTTATCTTCATCCAACTTCTTAATCTCCCACTATGTGACCCAAGTATTGTCCTCTTGTTCCAAGTCCTTTCCAATGTACCAAATATTTGTTGTATTTCCCATGTCGCGTGTCCATTGTTTTCTTATCTAGAATTTGATCCACTTCTTCTTTCTTCTTCACCGGAACCTACTACCTCCAATCTACTACTTCATCAATAACTTCCCCTTCTACACCATCCCCATGAAAATAATATAAAAATATGAAACATTAAACACTAGAGAAATATCAAAATTCCCTAGCAATTCTACCTCATAAGAATTATCATTTATTTTTTTCACGATTTTGAAGGGACCAATCTTCTTGTACTTTCATTTTTATAGGTTCCTTTTGGAAACCTTTCCTTCCATAGATATACCATAACCAACTCACCAACTATAAATACCTTTCTCCGTCTATGCACATCTGCTATTTCCTTATACTTATCATTACTATTCTGCAGCTTCTTCCACACTTCTTCTTGTAATTATTGTATATGTTCAAAAATGCTTCTACATCATCACTGACTCTGCCATCAATTGGTAGCTATACCAAATCTAACACCCCATTTGGATTACTCCCATACATAATTGAAAATGGAGACTTTCTTGTGGATATGTTTATGGAACTATTATATGCAAACTCAGCTTGTGGTAATGCTAAGTCCCATTGTTTCAGATTTTCCCCAACGATGCACCTTAACAGGTTTCCAAAACTCTGATTTACCACCTTTGTTTTCCCATTAGTCTATGAATGATAGGCCTGCTGAACTGTAGTTGAGTTCCAAATTTATTCCATAAAGTCTGCCAGAAGTGACTTAAGAACCTTGTGTCCCTATCTGAAGTAATGGTTTTGGAACACCATGCAAACGAACAACTTCTCTAAAAACAAATCTACTACGCCTATTGCATCACTTATTTTCTTGTAGGCAATAAAATGAACCATCTTAGAAAACCTATCAACAACCACAAAAATTGAGTCATTACCTCATTGTGTTTTTGGTAATCCCAAAACAAAATCCATACTCAAATCTATCCATGACCCTTTAGGAACAGGCAACGACATATACAACCCTGTATTCTATGCATGGCCTTTCGAGACTTGGAAAATTTGATATCTCTCCACATATCTTACCACATCTCTTTTTAGCTTTGGCCAATAGTATTTGTCTGCTACCAAGGCTATCATCTTATCTTTACCAAAATGCCTATCCAACCCTCCGCTATGCAACTCTTTCACTATATTCTCTCTCATAAACCCAACTCTTTCACTATAGTTGGCATTCCTTTAATAGGCAGTCATCATGTAAAATATACTCATCCAGGACATCTCTTGCATTGTCTGACAATGGACTAATTAGTCTTTCAACAATATCCTTGAAATCAAAATCAAAAGAATACAAACCCTTTATTGCTTCAAAACCCACCACCTCATTTTCCATAGTGGTAAACAAAGTCACACGTCTACTCAATGCATTTGCAACTTGATTCTATTTTCCGGATTACGTTTTAGAGAAAATGTATAATCCTGTAAAAATGATACCCACTTTGCATGCCTACCACTCAACTTCTTTTGGGTATTCACATACTTTAGGGATATATGGTCCTAAATAACACAAACTCCTTAGGCACTAATTAATGCCTTCAATACCTTAATGCTTGTACAATTGCGTAAAATTCCACATCATAAGTAGAGTAGTTCTTTCTTACCTCATCTAGTTTCTCACTAAAGAAAGCTACTGGATTTCCTCCTTGACTTAGAACAGCTCTAATACCCACATGTGAGGCATCACAATCAATCTCAAACACTTTATCAAAATCTAGTAGTGCCAAAATGGGTGCCTCTGTCACCTTCTTCAAGAATTGAAAACTATCCTCAACTTCCTTTGTCCACAAAAACTCCCTTCCTTTTGTTCAATCTGTTATAGGTGCTACAACTACTACTAAAATTTTTAATAATTTTTTTGTAAAATGTTGCTAGACCATGAAATCGTTTTACCTTTGTTATACTCCATGGAGTAGGCCACTCAATAATTGCCTTTATCTTTTCTAAGTCCATTTGTACCCCATCTGCTGAAATAATAAAGCCCAATAATACCAAACTCTCTTGCATAATGTGCACTTCTTCATATTTGCATAGAGTTTCTCTTTCCTTAACACTTCAAATACCAACCTTAGATGCCTCAAATTTTCTTCTTTAGTTTTACTAAATATCAAGATATCATCAAAATAAACCATGAAAAACTTACCATTATACTCCTATAGCACAATGTTCATCAAGATTATCATAAAAGTACCGGGTGCATTGGATAACCCGAATGACATCACTAACCACTCATATAATCCATTTCCTATCTTGAATTTTTTTCCACTCATCTCCTTCTCTAATCCGAATCTGATGATAACCACTTCAAAGATCAATCTTGGTGAAATATTTAGATCCAACAAGAACATCCATCATATCATCAACGCGAGGTATTGGGAACCTATACTTGATTGTAATTTTATTAATTTCTCTGCTATCTATGCACATTCTCCATGTTCCATCCTTCTTTGGTGTTAGTAAATCTAGTGTTGCACATAGACTCATGCTCTCCCTTACGACCCCCTTTCCCACGAGCTCTGCCACTTGCCTATTCAACTCTACATGCAATGTTGGGCTCATCCTATAAGCCGCTTGATTTGGGAGTGAAGACCCTAGAATCAAATAAATATGGTGTTGAATATCTCTTTTGGGTGGTAATCCATCTGATATCTCATCAAGAATAACGTTAAAAATTCTTCTATTAATTTTGTTGTTTATTGGTATTTTTGCACTTACGAGGTTCATCCTTATTTGCAACTAGTGCATAACAAAAACTCAAGTTGCCTTTGCCTCCTTCAAAAATTCCTTTGCGAAATCATATTTTTAGCCTTCCCTCTTCTTTAAGAGGTACCAAAACTATTTTTGTGCCATTATTCCAGAAAGTATAAGTATTCTTTCCCCATCATGAATAACTTTTCTATCAAATGCCATGGTCTTCCTAGTAGCATGTGACATACATCCATAAGAAATAGCTGCTATCACCAAATCACAAAGACCCTCCATGCATGTATTTGAACTCACAAAGTGTGATTGGATAACATGGGTACTATCTCCAAGTTGTGGGAATTGCTACTTGAGATAGACCTCCGAGGAGAAAGCTAGTTCTTGCTCCTAAACTACCTGCCACAATCTACTCTAATGCAGATAAGCTAACTATTTCTAATCTAAATTTCCAAGGACCAGGGAAAGAGAATACATAAAATGAAAGCCTACACTAAAGCGGTGATACACCGTAAAAGGAGGATGGGAGAGTAGTCTCCAAATGTGTGAAATACAGAGGCAAAGTGCACACTAGAAGAGGTGATGACAGCTTCTCCATAATCTAGCAAAATGCATTCACAAAAGTAATATTTCAAGCACACACAATGATAATGAATTCCTGCAAGAACATAATAGATAGACACAATATTCTCATAGAAGGATCAAAGGGCGAGAAGAATGCAAGAAAGCACAAAGAGGGAAGATATATCCACAAACCGGTATTTTATTGCTTCACATATGCACAGATTCAATCTATTACAAGATAAGGGCACTGGATCACCATGCAAGGAGTCCACTACAAGGGCCTTCAAGGCTTCACAAAGCAACTTTGACAGAGCTTTGTTACCCAAAACTCTCCCCTTACAATGAGCCCAACACTCCAATTTATAGAAAAATGAGAAGGAAAAGAGAAGGGAAAATGGAAATCCCTGAAATATGTCCTTCAACCACCAGTAAGAGGCATTAAATTGAGTGGAATGGTTATAAATTACTTGTAAAAGGCTCCCCATACTGTCCCATGTGCTGCAAGAGAGAAGAATGATGACCATGCCTCTTAATTGCACTCATTCGGTGGAAGGCTACCAAATAAAACACCATTACAACCCGGCCACGTTTCCTTAAAAATCTCAATCAATTTCTGATCAAATCTATAATTTCTTGATTACTGTGCATCGGGCTCGGAACCACAATTCCATCGGTACCAATTTTGTGCGATTTCGTTGAGAAATGCGAAATTTATGGCCTTCCGAATGCGGGCAGCTGCTTTTTGGGCCTGACAGCATTTTTGTCATTTGACGGAATGAGCATTGAAGTGCATCGGAACCGAATATGTTTCTTTTATTTAAATATATCTACCCTCATTAAAATTAAGAAATCCCATGCTTGGCGTAGAGGATGTTGTGCTCGTTCGATTTTATGAAAATCGGAGCTCGAGTCAAAAGTTATGGCCGTTTGAAGTTTCCTTTGGACCAAACGCTTGACTTTTTCTTCCTCGCCTTCGCCATTTCGGATTTTCGCGTCCGCGCGTCCCTTTGTCCCATTTAGCACAATGCTCCTTGTGCTGATTTCAGTGAACTGGCCGGTTCGCACCCATTTGTCCCAAATGTCCTCGGTTGTTTCTGATCTTGTTCCCATTTCGCCCAAACTCGTCCCGGTCGCGTACTCGCACCCATATGTCCCATTTGCTTTCGGACCGTCTGGAAAAATTCACCCGCTTTCGCGTCCTTTTGTCCCAAGCTTATGGGACAAAAGTTCTCATTCGCTTTTCGGCTTTGCGATACTTTGGCCAGCTGCCCCCTTTCCATTCCAGTTGCCTTTTCATTTCGCCCGGTTTGGCGGTTCGCGTCTTTTGTCCCGCTTGTCCCAAAGGTGAACGCGTCTCACCAGCTTAGCCAATTTTCTCTTTTCGGCCATGGCTTCAGATTTCAAAAGGCTTTTTGTCCCAGATGTCCCAATTGCTTCCGGGGCCGCCTGTGCTCATTTCGGCCGATCCGCGCCTTTTTGTCCCACTTGTCCCAAATGCTTCTAGGACTAGGACTTAGCCATTTTTCGTGATTTTTCCTGGCCCGAGCTTGTTTTTGCAAATTTTTTCACATTTTCTCAGAACTTGCTCTCTTCTACTTGGACAGGGGAGTTAGAAAAATATGAGGGGACCCTAGAAACATGAATTTTTGCCCTGACTCAATCTATTTGCCTGGGACTAAAGAATTTGATGTATGTTATCAAAATTACCTTGAGGGTGAATTTTGGATAACAATAACATCACACCAAATCTCATCCTTATAAATTTTCCCAATAGAAAATATTATTAAACATCTTTTATCAACAGAACTTCATTACCCTTCTTAAACCATACAATACGATAAGGGTTGGGATTCTTCTCACAATGCAGACCCAATTTATCGACCATCTCATTTGAAACCATGCTCTCACTACCACCATCAATAATAACATTACATACCTTTCCTCCTAAAGTGCATCTTGTTCTGAAAATATTTGTACGTAGCCATGCATCCCCCTTGACCTTCTTTCTTGGAGCAATCATCATCCTCTTGATCATCAGATTTTCTCCAATATCTAGTGGAATTTCCAGTCCTGTTCATCTTCTACTTTTTCAACTTCAACAAAATTTACTCTTGAGCATCTCCTTGCCTTTTTTCATGTGTATAAGTATGCGGGCATTCAAAATCCTCGATGCCCTTCTTCACCACATCTCAAGTTATGACCTTCTCAAGTTCCTACTAATTTTGGCACATCACAAAACAAAACTCAAAACCCATAAAAACTTTTTTCCTCCTCCTCAAGATCCTCTTATGTCTCCCACATTCTCTTATACCTCCCTACAATCTCTTATACATCCATCAAAAGAACCAAGTAAGAAAAGCTAATATTTTTCTTATCAAAATGTGGGGCACCCAACCCAACTACCTCAAAAACATAAAAACTCTTATGCCTCCCTACATATAAAATACTCATAGCCTTCTTCTACACCATACTTCAAAATTATATCCATGATCCCAACAAACATACAAACCATTCGATTACATACAATACAGACATATAAAAGAAAATAATTAAAACAAGGGTGTAGTTTCTACCTTTCCTTGGTAGAACTTGATCAAAGAATCACACTCCAAGGTACTTCAAGCTCAATCAAACTCCAACAAGTTCCAAAACTTCAACAAGCACTCCAAAAATTCTTCAACTCCAAAAATATAAAAGTACAATCAAAATGAAGTAACCCCCAAACAAACAAATAAACTTGCATACATATAAAAAGGGAAGAGGAGGGTGAGGTGGCTCCATATAGGATGCCACATCACATACCCTCAAATCCGCATCATAATTCAAACCTCAACCCCAATGCACAATAAATTAGTGGTTGAGATAAATCACAAGCCTCTTACACAAACAATTCAAACCCATGTAAGAAAAGTACAATAAATGTCACCTTTTTCCTTACAAAACACATAATGGGGTCTATTTTTGACCCCCTAACTCAAATGTATAGTTGGTATATGAAATTAAGAGGTGTGGAACAAGCTTAACTTGTCCCACAAGCTTCTAAAAATGGCCTTGAAGCCTAAATCGGAATTTCCAAAGAGAGGAAGGGTGTACAACACTCAAAGTCAAATGCACTAAAAAATCACAAAATCCAATATACCAACTACTCTAATAAATGACCCCTTTTTCACATCCCCATATAAGTTAATAAACATGATTAAATTACTTAATTAAGAGACATTAATCAACAATGATAAAAATTGAATTACATCACAAAATAATTCACATACTCTATAATAAATAAAAGAAAATGGAAATAATTGCACACATGGCCCATGGTCACATTTTGAGGTCATACCCTATGGGGACCCCGTAAAAACTAATTAAAAAAAAAAACATTACACAAGTTGCCATGGTGACCTTTATTATATCCATCTAGTATTCTATTGTTGTGATACAATTACATGCAAAAACACATGATACCTCCTTCGGCCTCATGGCCGTATCTAATACATCAAAGATAAATATATGCACATCCATCAATAACATCCTCATATATTTATATCATCATTTACACTAACAAGGCTATCATTTGTTTATAATTTAAACAACATCTAAAATTTACATTTCATCGATATTAGTGAGATTACGAAATCGTTCAAATGCTAAATCATAGTCAACATGAAGAGAATTACGAATGTCATAAAATATAAATGCTAACAAAACACCATAATAATTAGTATAAATTTTCTCTCCATACTTCTAATAATCCACACAAATCATACTATGAACCAAAATCCATCAATAGTCAAAATATCTCTATCATCTAACATCATGCTAAACCAAAATAATATGATAATATCAATATCTATAGTCAAAAATAAGTGAAATCAAAATATAAGAAGTGTCAAAGAGGAGTGGTCATTACATCCCCATCCCCTTTAGAATTGGTTCCTCCTAGAATTCACTTAAATAGGTGTGGAAAATAGGCTTGTAAAAATGTAGCATCCTCCTATGTAGCAACAATCTCATCATCATACTTATCCCACTAGAATTTCACACTGATCAATCTCTCGGCCTCAAGGCCCAGGTTGTGTGTCATAAAATACACACAGGCTCTACCATCATCTACCCTTGCTCATGTACCTATAATGCAATGCAATCAAATACATGAGAAGGATCTAGATTATATATCTTAAGAATAGATGCATGGAACACTTCATGCATTTGAGATAAGCTGGCTGGAAGGGCTAGACGATAAGCTAAGGGACTGATCCGCTCCAGGATCTCAAATGGACCCATGAATCTAGGAGATAACTTAGAGCCTCTTCCGTAATGGATAGGACTCTTATGAGGTGTGACACAAAGGAACACCTTTATGCCCACCTCATAACTATAGTCAACTCTCCTTTGATCTGCATACTTCTTCTGCCTATCCTGTGCCTCCTGTAACCACTAATGAATCAAACTAACCTATTGCTCTATGTCCTGTAACAAAGTTGATCCAAGAGATACTTTATCCTCAATTCTTTCCCAACTCAAAGGTTTCATGCACTCCCTTCCTTAAAGTGCCTAAAATGGTACAATCCCAATATAACTCTAGATGCTATTATTATAAGAAAACTAAAACAAGTACAAGTACTCCTCACACTTTTACCGATGATCCATGACATACATCTGAAGAATGTCCCCTAAAATATCATTCCCCACTCTTTTTGACCATCTATCTCCATGTGATAGGATGTGCTAAAGTTGATACTCATCTCAAGGGTCTACTGCATGGTAGACCAAAAGTGTGATGTGTATAAGAGATTATAGTCAGCAGTGATCTTACGTGAAATATTATGCAATCTAAAAATATAATCTAAGTACACTCTCGCTACTACACTAGCTTTATATGTGGTCTTCACAAAAGAAAAATGAGGCACTTTCATCAATCTATCCACCATGACCATGATGGAATCATGGTGGTATCTTGACGTGATATCCCTACTATGAAATCTATGGAAATGGTGTCTCATTTCCACTCCGTATAAAGCACGTGGCTATAGAAGGCCACATGGATGCCAATGTTCTCCCTTCACACTCTAACATTCTTAACAATGTGACACAAACTGAGCTACATTTATTCGAAGACCTCTCCAATGATATAATTTTATCAAGGTGACATGCATCATCTTCACCCCTAGATGGGGTGAATAAAGTGCACAATGAGCCTCTGCCAACATATCCCATATCAAATTTCCATCACTCGGTACATAGATATGATCTCTATGTCTAAGAAGTAACTCGACTCTAATGCAAAACCATCAAGCTTCCCTTGAAGGGGTATCTAAGGCTCAATCTCGCATCTAGATGCAAGGTAGAAACTGTCATGTGGAAGCTGTTGCAAAATCCTACTCTTCAAATATGTACCCAAGAAAGTAGCCACACCAAATGTCTTTTTCTACTCATAGCGTCAAACAAACAGTCTCCTTCCCCTTCACATGCTCTATCTCCATATTGTACTTACATAGAAAATCCATCCAATTCCGTTGAATAGCGTTGAGATAGGGTTGCATGAAGAGGTGCCGTAAGCTGAAATGATTTGTCCTAAGAATAAATATCCTACCTAAAAGGAAATGTCTCAATCAAACCAAAGCATGCACAACTACTTTTGTAAGATCAAGGTCATGAGTAAGATAATTTAGCTCATAATCATTGAGTTTAAGAGACTCAAACACAACTACATGGCCATCCTACATCAAATCACCTCCTAATCTTGCTAAGGAAGAATCAGAGAAATAAAGAACTCCCCATGTAGACTTGGTATTGCAAGAATGGGTGCTAACATAAGGCATCATTTTAGTGTACTAAAGGCCTGATCACATCCATTATACCAAAAAGAATTTTTCCCTTTCCACGGAAGGGAAGTGATGCGGTGTGCAATCCGAGAAATGTTCAAAGAAATCTCCTCTAATAACCTACCAACCCCATGAAACTATGCACCTCGGTCACACAAGGTGGCATGGTCCAATCCATAATAGCTCTAATCTTGGAAGGATTGGCTATGATACCTTCCCAAGAAATTATGTGACCCTAGTATTGCACCTACCTTAACTTAAAGAATGCACACTTATCTAGGTTCACATTAAGATGCTACTTATGAAGACACTTGTAGAGCCTGTTGAAGGTGATCCTCATGCTCCTCACGTGTGCTTGAGTAATAAAAATTTAATCAAGAAATATGAGCACAAAGTGAACTAAAAATGTGAGGAATACCCCATTCATAAAAATCATGACTAGTGTGGGGGAATTCGTTAGGGAAAAGGTACTACTTCAGTAAACTCGTAGTGGCTATATCTCATACAAAAGGTTATCTTATGAATATCTACCTCCGTGATCCTAAGTTGATGGTATCCAAAATTTAGATCTATCTTGGAAAATCCTATGACCCCATTCAACCGATAAAAAAATCATGAATACGTGGAAGGGGCTAACGATTCTTGATCGTTACATTGTTCAAATTTGAGGATAATCGATACACAATTATAGAGATCCATTCTCATTATTTATAAAAATCACTGGTGCACCGTAAGAGGATACACTAGGATGGATTAGACCTTTCTCAAGAAGGCCCTCTAGGCTGTAACTTGATCTCACAGAGCTTAGGGGTAGTCATCGATAAGGCGCTCGTGAGATAGAATCTAATCCACGGGACTAAATCAATCTGAAAATATATCTCACGTGGGGAGGTAGCCTTGAAAATTCCCCCAAAAAGACATCTGAAAATTCCCTCGAGGTATGATGATCATTAAGTGATGGCCCACTAGAATCATCCTCCGATCTATTGCACAACCATGACAACAAACAATTGACAAACTCATCATGCACACTTTGCTTAAGCTACATAGTGGATATGTTGCAAATAGAGGTGGGTCTCCTGACTATCACTATCACTTATTCCACTCTCAAATCATCTTCACATGATATTACCTTACTATAACAATCAACCCTAGTAGTGTGTACAAATAACCAATCCATGCCCATAATAATCACATAGGAACCCAAAGGAAGGATGCAAATATCCAAGGTCGTGGAAAAGGGTCCTAGGTCAACTATGCACTCCTTGACTAAGGATTCCACTATGTGAGCTTGGCTCTAGAATCCATCTCCACATCCCAACTATGACTCTACCTAACTGCCACTAGCCTACATCACTCTACTACAAATGGAGAAATAAAATAATCTGAGGAGCCTAAATCAAATAAAACATAAATAGAAATTCCATCAATGCTACCTATCATCTCAATCACTATGCCCTGGTGCTATGCCTATTGATTCTTGACTACTACATATATCATGTCGCTCCTAGCCATATCACTTATTGAAGGCTCTAAAAATAGTTTCTTACCCTTTTTATTATGGTTTTACAGGGCACTCTCTCCAATGATGCCCAAGTACATACACCCGTAACAACTACCAAGTCCCCTCTAATGAGAAGCAACTCATGTAGGTACTCTAGTGTTCGTAGTGTGGATCATGATGATCCTATTATGGATAGTTGTGGTTATTACTGATGAGCTCTTATTGACCGCACTCTAGGAGGTGTTTGAGTCCTTACTAGTCCCCTAGGAGGAGGTCCCATACTACGTCCACTTTGAGAATCGAATATCTCGTGGAGGGCTAAATGGAGAATGAGTTTATTGCTTTGCTAAGGTGGTCTCGAATGAAGAATATGAAGAACCATGTCTCGCCACTAGGAGGGGAGTTGACCCTTAATATGTTATCCTACATTTGCTGGATACGGCTCCACACTCTATCCTCGGCCTATTGTGTCTTCACACTAGTCTCCTCTGCAATAACGGCCTTCATATGACATTTGCTAAGTTCTCGTGGATAATGAATAGACATTTCCCCTTTAATGTCTAGGTTTAAGCCCATGATGAACCTGTAGATCCTCACCTTCTCATCTTGCATGTAGTCTACGTACTGAATAAAGTCTAGAAAGTGACTCTCATACTCTGCCACTATAATAGATGCCTGATGTAGGTTATGGAACACATCTATCCTCTACTTGAATAATCCTATTGGGTAAATATCTGGTCTTGAACTATTCCTCAAAGATCTCCCAAGTGACTATCTTAGAATCTACATGGATCTTCTACTCCTCGGTCCTCCACCAAACCCTAGCTTCATCTCTCGAAGAGGTTGATGACAACACAATATTTTGTGTTGCTAGTACATGGACATAGCTTTAAGATTCTACTCAAGCCGACGAACCATGCCTCCTCCCGAAATCCTCTAGTGTCCCCACCGAAATGAGATGGATGAAGTTACAAAATATCTCGATGTGATCTGCTATTGTATATTGTTTGCCTATAGGTCTCTCAACACAATCATCATGCTTCCTAGGAAACTAGATCTATCTTTGTTTCTTGTAGCCTTGTCTCCATGACCCCTCTGCGGTGAATATCACCTGAATGAATCCACATGGGAGTTATTTTACCTATACTCATCACTATTTCGGGAAGGTGCACGAGCCTCTACTAATGACTCTTTGTTCTGTCTACTAGGTCGCCTCCCAAGGATTCCCACATATAACAACATTAATATCTTGTAGTGTCTAAAGTATTTGAGGAAATATGGCTACTACTACCTAATCTAGGTGCGGTAAATATATTTCCACGTGTAATAATCCCTCATCCAATCCACACCTCCTCCACAAACCCACACAGAGAGCTATTTTATCATTCTAGATTTTGTTTTCCATTTTCTAGGTTTTCTTCATTTTAAAACATCATGCAATGTTGTATGATCTAGGTTTAGAGTCCTCGCTAAGTTTTTTTATTATGTCTTATGTTTACAGGTGTTCTCGTGGTCCTAGCATTGAAACCATGCCTCGATACCAAATATAACACCCACAAATTCACTGCTCAAAAATCCTAATTAAACCTTAAATAATTATCTCGGTAAGATGCAAGTAATGTTTTTGTTTTAAAAGATTACAAGGGTGTCAAACCCTATAATACATTTAATTAATTCATACCATTAATTTCTACATTACATTGGATAAATCAGGTTTACATTAATTATTAAATATTCTTACTCCATTTCGCATGTCAATTTAATTACAATCTATTAGGAAAGTGTCATAAATTATTTTCCTTGGTTAAATTGTTTCCTCCATCTTAAATTAACATTCAAACCCGTATTTATTAAAACCTTATCCTTGGTTACCTTAGTTCCCTTAACTTATTAGCCTTAAATTCAATTTACATAATTAATAAAACATACTAGGAGAGCTAAATAATTAACTTCACACACTAGGCACTAAGTGGTCCCATTCACCCATTTTCACATACATTTGATTTATAAAAATAAAACCATAATATGTATATTCTCACCTAACAATTTTAAGGTTGATTCTTAACCCTTAGAATGAATCAATTGTGGCCACTAGATCTTAGAGTTCAAACCTAACCATAACCATCCTTATGAAGTTTTATAAAATCCTTTTTCTTGCCCTAGCCTCCTAATTTGGTCTCTTTTCTTTCCTTTGATTTGTAGGTTGGAGAAGTGAAAGCCATGGAAGCAAGGAGAGAGCCATAGTGGGATTCATTTGGATCAAGCTTATTTTAGTTTAGTTTATGAATTTACTAAGGAAATGTCTTCTATTAGTTGATTTTAGAGGTTTCCACTCTAAATTTGGAGTATTTATTTAGTTAAATCCATTTTTGGGTTCTCTAGTGTGGTAAAACCCTCTTTCTAATTAATCAAATATCTTTGATACATTTAAGTGCCCACTTAAAAATTTATAACTTCAAAACAATGAGTTTACTCCCTTATGGGTTGTTGGCAATTACCTTTTCATAATTTTAGGCTTATATTTATAATTAAACCAAGTTAAAAAATTTCAAAGTCACAAATTTTTTATTTTTACGATGACAATGATGAAACTGCTGCCATAAGCGGTGTCGGTGTTCATGTGATTGCCACCTGCCCGGGTGACGATTTGGGAACCATCGTACTTCCTAGGTGGTGGTTCATATACCATTACTCTAGGTAGGCCGGTTGTCCAAAGACTGCCACTATGCATAGGGTGATGGTCCGATTCTTCTAAAATAGAACTATCAATTCTATAATTTTTCCATTTTTTTACTAGAGTGTTTTAAAGTTTTTCCTTAGCTCAAATTCAAATTCCTAAAGTCACTAGTTGAAAGGTTAAAACATTTATTCTTTTCTTGACTTAAATGACTAATTGCATGGATTTTCCATTTCAGTAGCATATGAGAAAACAACTACAAGGATATTTTCCAATAAAATTTTTTACAAACTCAAATGAGGGAATGAAATTCAATCTATTCCTAAGTATCATTGCTTCCTTTTCCACTACAAAAATGTAATATTTTAACAAAGTAACTCATAATTTAGTGCATCCTTCCATTTCAACTAAAACCATTTATTCAAGGAAAGAACAAACATCTATTATACATTTAAGATTTACTAAGAATACATTCTCAATGATTTACAACTTCCAAGTTTTCCTTTCATTCTTATAATAATGCAACTCCTACAATTAACATTGAACTATCTTTTTCTTTGAGCGTAGCACATTTATCACAATGAGAAGATATTTTTTCCAATAATATATTATAACTTAATAAATAAAATATACAATACAAATTTTCTTTTAAATACAAGACTACTAGCCTTCCACCTTAAGTGGGACTTACATGAAAGGTTTTTTACAATTAGAGATATTATTTTTGGATTCTACAAATTCTCCAAGTCCCAAATGTTCAACAAGAGCTCTGTCATTTCTTCACTTCAATAACAACTACAAAAATGTGGGAGTAGGAAACACTCTTCACCCAACCAATACTCCAAAGAGGAGAAGAAGTTATCCTCCTCATTGGCCTCCGAGCCACATCCAAAATGCAATAAAGCATGGATACAACTCATGGCAACCATCACAATACAAAATTTCAAAACCATTCAAAACACATTCAAGCACAACATAGAAATCACAAGAATGAAACTATCAAAATACACAAGTCTTGAAAATGCAAATACAATGGAGCAAGGATCTATAGGGAGATCACTTATTCCTCCCAATGGGATTAGGTGCCCACCTTAAACCCTCCAAAAAAAAACTCAAAACCCCTACAAAAATCTTATGCCTCCCTCAAGATCGTTAAATGCCTCCCACATTCCTTATGCCTCCCTACAATCTCTTATGTCTCCCATAAAAGAACCAAGTAAGAAAAGCTAACATTTTTCTTATCGAAATATGGGGTACTCAACCCAACTCCCTCTAAAACAAGTAAAAACTAGTTTTTCTTTCCCGCATAGAAAATCTCCATAGCCTTCTCCTACAAAATACTTAGGCATTCTACCCATGATCCCAGCAAGCATACAAAAGATTCACTTACATACAATAAAAAAATATAAAAGAAAACAATTAAAACAAAGGTGTAGTTCCTACCTTTCCACGCTAGAACATGATCAATGAATCACACTCCAAGCTCCTTCCACTCAATCCAACTCCAAAAATTTCCAAAATTCAACAAGTACTCCAAAAATCTACAACTCCAAAAATACAAGAGCACAATCAAAATGAAGTAACCCCCAAACAAAAAAAAAAACTTACATATATATAAAAAGGAAAAGGAGGGTGAGGTGGGTCCATGTAGGATGCTACATCACTTATCCTCGACTCCACATCATAATTCAAACCTTAACCACAAGGCAATATAAATTTGTGGTTAGAGAAATGACAGGCCTCTTACACAAACAAGCCAAACCCACACCTCCTAAGGACATAATTTAAAACCCATGTAAAAAAAAAGTGTAATAAATGTCAACTTTTTCCTTACGAAACACATAATGGGGTCTATTTTTACCCCCAAATCATCGGTATAGTTGATACATGAAATTAAGATGTGCGGGACAAGATTAACTTGTCCCACAAGCCTCCAAAAATGGTCCTTAAGCCCAAATCCGAATTTCCAAAGAGACGAAGGGTTACAACACTTGAACTCAATTACACTCAACAAAATCATAAAATCCAAAAGACCAACTACTCTAATAAATGGCCCCTTTTTTCACATCCCCATATAACTTAATAATCATGATTAAATTACTTAATTAAGACACATTAATCAACAATGATAAAAATGAATTACATAAAAAATATATCACATACTCTACAATAAATAAAAGAAAAGGTAAATAATGTACACATATCCCATGGTCACATTTGGACGTCATCCCTCCATGGGGACCCCCTAACAAACTAATAACAAAACAACAAACATTACACAAGATTCCATGGTGACCTTCATTGTATCCATCTGTTATTCTATTGTGGTTGGTCTCCTAACCCCAATCTGATTATTGTGATATAATTACGTATAAAAACACACAATACCTACTTCGGCCTCATGGCCCCATCAAATAAATCAAAGGTAAATATATGCACATCCATCAATAACATCCTTGTTTAATTAAATCATCATCTAGACTAACAATGTTATCATTTCTTTATAATTTCAA
This sequence comes from Taxus wallichiana var. yunnanensis, assembly GCA_018340775.1. NCBI lineage: Eukaryota > Viridiplantae > Streptophyta > Pinopsida > Cupressales > Taxaceae > Taxus > Taxus wallichiana. Next base: position 769,731,024 of record CM031243.1, on the reverse strand, counting down.
CAACATTTGAAATCTACCATTTCATCGATATCGTGAGATGATGAGATTAGTTCAAATGCTAAATTATAGTCACATGACAATAATTATTAATGTCAATAAATATATATGCTAACAACACACCAAAATCATCAATATAAAATATCTCTCCATACTTCTAATAATCCACACAAATCATACTATGAATCAAAATCTATCAATAGTCAAAATATCTCTATCATCTAACATCATGCTAAACCAAAATTATGTGATAATATCCATGTCTATATTCAATCGTAATTGAAATCAGAATATAATAAGTGCTGAAGAGGAGTGGGCACTACAAAAGGGAAATTTCGAGTGATCATATTTTATTTGACGAACAACTTCATAGCAATCAACCAGTTTTGCACAGAGAAAATACACCGAATAATGATATTATAGATTCAAATGATTCAGGATAGATTACACTGGAGGGATTACATACATATATAGGTAAATGACATCCTTAAACTAAGGAGTCAACTTCTATCCCTCATATCTCTCTCATGATCACTCAGCATCCCACTTATCTCTCCAACATGATTCTCTCCACCTTTATTTCAACTATCCCTTTATTCTCTCATGATGAGTTGTCTATTACAACTCATCATTCACTCACATAATGTAATATCTAAATATTACATTTTACAAATAGTAACTCACACACACTATTAATAATGTTACAAACAATATATTCGTAACATTCACTCCCCTATTGTTTACATTATTAATCCCTATTAAACACTCCCCTAATGTGAACAATGTAGAAAAGAATAGTTACACTTTCTCTGCAGCTTGCACACCCCTGTTTGCTCATGATCTTGGTACACATATGGACCTCAGTCCAAGGTAAGAACCCCTGTTCATGAACCTCTGCTCATGAACCTCTTCATGAACCTCTGTTCATCAATCTGAACCTCTCTTTTGACAATAATAGACCTCTGTCCTAGGTACGAGCCCCTGCTCATGAACCTCTGTTCATCCTCTTCAAGTATCATAATGCTGACTTTGTACTTGTGTTTTCTTCTTTCTATTACAACATTACATCAAGGAGGTTTATAAAAGGAAATCACAATTGAACAAGAATTTCTTTCTGTTCTTATTATAAAACACACAACTGAAATAAATTGGTCACCAAATTAGTACCGCGGCCTCGTCGATGGTGCCTGACGAGAGGTTGGCGATTGCCCTCCCCTCCATTGCCTCCACCTCCATCCGAATATCCCTGCTAACTCAGTAGAAAGTATAGCCGAGGACGATATGCATTCCCTGTCGCGATACAGGGCAAGGTCGAGGGCGGAGCCCCCGAAGGCAAGAACAGTTTTCATTTGCATTTTTCCTTAAAATTGAGTGTCGGATTACACCGAAAATGCACTCATTTGTCCTTTTTTTTTTTTTTTAACAACTTTTCGACTCAATTTTGATGACAATAGAATGACAACAAACAGATACCCTAAAATCACCTATTTTGACATTATTAAAACTCTTTTAACGTCTTGACGATACTGACTAGATTGACGTTTTGACTTACTACACTAGACAAAACGACAATAACATTTAAAAAGTAATTAGATATTACTTTTTACTATGACACACATAAAAAGACTTAGACCGATTAGATCCAATTTTGACTTGGTATTTTGAAGACTATATTAACTATGATTAATATAGCTAAAGGACAAAAAATTAAACCATCAAATAGACTCACTATTACATCACTCAAACTATACTAATACCTAAACATAAGGAAATTATAAACTTTATTTGAACTCAACCATAAACTTGATGGAAGGAAGACACGTAGAAACTATTACGGTCTTAGCTTATGGGCATAACAGATTGATCCCATAAAGAATGAAAAAATCCTTACGCTGGTGTTAGAAGGCGGTCTTTGGTGCTGGCCATGGTTGGTAGGCTTCTAGTGAGCGAGCTCCAATGAGCGTGCATGCATGGATCAGTCCTCAGCAGATCAATGTGCAGATCCAAACCGACAGCAGATCCAAAACGGCAACACTTTCATGGGACTGCAAACAGACTGTGCATGGATAGAGAAATACGTGGAGACTTGGAGAAGACAATAGACTTGGAGAAAACGTGAAGCTTTATACCAAATAATTGTTTTATCAGGCGCTGAATTGCATGTAATTCCATGAATCTCCTGTGTAGACCAGATCATGGATGGGCTGTAAATGGAGATCAGTCCAATGTAAAAAAATGCAGGAAGATGATCACTAGTAGCAGCTTCTGTATCTCAGACCCATCATCATATATCGGATTCGTAAGGTTCCTTAACACAAGCAAATAGATCTGGAGATCTATGACAGTCAAATCAGGCACCATAGAGACATCAACGAGCACAAGGAGATCTCAGCGCACAGGTATATAACAGATTCAATGCAAATTGAATCACGAACTGGCAGTACAAGATTAAACCATGAATGTTGATCCACTGTAGATTCGAAAATATCTCCACTAGACACCAAAAGAACCATAAATAATGTTAAAACCTCTTGAACATATTGAAAATATACTCCATAATTGTTACAGCAGGCCGTAAGGGAAAAAATCAACATAAAATCCCTTTCGTATTTTCCACATTTCTCCACATCTAGAATGTGGGTTCAGCTGAAATTCGGACAATATTTTTCTTAAAAACAACTCTATGAACCCATTAAAAATTAGAGAAACCCAGATCGTAATATAGAAATTACGACATGTTCTTTAGAGCAGTTCTAACAGATTCAAGAAATTGCAAAAAAGTAGATGATAATCATAAAGCAAGGCAATATAAAAATCACATAGAACTACCATTCCTGCTCTGATACCAAATCATAGCAATCAACCAGTTTTGCACAGAGAAAGTACACCGAATAATGATATTATAGATTCAAATGATTCGGGATAGATTACACTAGGAGGGATTACATACATATATAGGTAAATGACATCCTTAAACTAAGGAGTCAACTTCTATCCCTCATATCTCTCTCATGATCACTCAAAGATCCCACTTATCTCTCCAACATGATTCTCTCCACCTTTATTTCAACTATCCCTTTATTCCCTCATGATGAGTTGTCTATTACAACTCATCATTCACTCACATAATGTAATATCTAAATATTACATTTTACAAATAGTAACTCACACACACTATTAATAATGTTACAAACAATATATTCAATAACACAACTAAGTACAAAATTTATTCACAATTCTTTATATCATGTGCATCCTCGGGGCTTCTCACACTCTAAATGCCTGCAGATTAGTTATATGTTTAATTATATAGTTTTATTATCTAGTGATTAGTTTATAATTAGTTTACCTATCTATGTTACTTAACATTTCGAAGTAATACATGATCTATAAATGACTTATTCCATGAATAAACATAATTTAAATTTATTTTTAATAACAATTTTTTTGATACGCACAGCTCATCAAGGATACCTATTTGAATGAAGAAAACAATAATATTATTTGATAAATATATGTCAATATACATTTCACCATAAATTACAACTCCAACAAATCAATATCTTTTTCCTCTCTAACATACTTTGCAGCTCATTGAGAATTGCTAGTAATTAATAATTTGTATGTCTAATCCATATAATTTTGTTATCTAGTAATTAGTTAATCTACCTATTTTACCAACATTTCGTAAGAAATACAAGATCTATAATTAAATTATAACATGAAAAATCACAATTTAAATATATTGTTAGTGACAATTTTTTTGGATTCACTCAAAACAAAAATATTATTCCATGAATATAAATTTAATAACAATACCCAACTTTAAAGGATAGAAAAACAACTATACATTTTTTTAATATTAAAAAACAAAAAACCCTAAGAGACTCGCATAGACACGCAAAATCCTCAATATGAATCTGCGCATAAAAATCCCTAATAAACAACTAAGAAACAAAAGTGAACTGAAAAGGCTTATGAAAAAATCAAAGAACACTAATCCTTTCAAGTAAATGGAGGTTTTCATTGATTATAAAGGCCACATCAAACTTATTCGACCTCAATAGTTTCCATCACACACTATAGTGGAATTTCTAACTTCCTTCATAAGTCAATAATGACCTCATCAAAACTGCAATGAAATTCCTAATTTCCTCCAAAAATATTCTTATTTTATTTTACTTCCCACTACATGAGTGTGAACCCTTCTGTCTAAAGGTTGTTAAATTGTTTCTCCAATGGATTTTTACCCATGGATCCATAAAGATACGACCTAAATTGTAAATTCATTAATATTTAAGTGGAGAGTTCAAAGGAGGAGGTTACAAAGGTAACCCACGTTTGATCCTTAAGACATTGTCCAAATTGTGAAGTTGAGCATTAATAGTAATTGGAAAGTTCAAATAGTACAAGTTGTGTGTTTGAATAATATTCAGATGATCGGGTATGCATGGGAGGAGTTAAGACCTACAATAGACCTTGCATGTTGCAAAAAGAGGTACTATAAGAAGATGACATTGGCATGGAATAAGAAGAAAAACCAATAGAAGAACATAACTATATCAAATTTGGATAGGAAAAAAATAAGTGGATGTCTAAAGGGAAAAATGCAACTTAAACGTCTTGAGTAATACTAAAATGTTGAGAAAAGAACTTGACCAAAAATAAATTCATAAAATAACTTGATATGTAGAAAAGAGTCAAAGTTATTTTCAAGATTTTAAGGTTTCCCAAAGACATGCAAATCTCAATAAGTCTTATGCTAGAAAGTTAAGCCCAATCAAAGAAATCAATTAAGGTGTCATACCATTTGATACAATGTTTAAATGGGTTGATGTGGTGCATAGCTTCATAAATAAACATGACAAGACACAACTTATGACCGAGAAATATGTTTTTATAATAGGAAATGCACTTCCATCAAAGGAAACAACTAGAATTTTTTTTATGTATTAATCATTAAACTTATATTTTAAAATTTTAAACAGCTGAGGGTAAATTATAGGAAGCATGTAATAGATCTCCATTAATAGAAAGTAACCTTGTTTCCATGGCATTCTCCTTTTAGGGAATGTTTAAAATCATTTGTATACTCTATTTACCTTTCTTATCCTCAAATGTCATTGGAGATACAATATAATCCCATCCTTTCCATTCTCTCTATATGTAAAATGTTTAATGGCTATATAATCTACAACCTAACTACATAAACAAAATTACCCCCTCCTTGATCATCAATGGATAACCAAGAGTCATGTTACAAATAAAACACAAATTTAAATCAAGCCCCCAACACCTGTAGCATTTCGTGAAGAATTGCTCCAAATCATTTGATGTAATTTACTACATGCTTTGCAACACAAGGATGCCATCCACACATATACAAAAGGTTGGGTGGTAATATAGCCAACTGGGTCAGTAACCTATGATTATTCAAATTATGCTATCTATTTTAATGCACAAATCCTATGGAAACTATAGAGACACAATCCCAAACTGAAAGAAGTTATGAAACATCTCTAAAAATTAATTTTATTGTTTATTCTATAGATCCTGAACAATAAACAAGTAATATGTAGGGCTACATGTCAATATGGAAAAGGTTAATAATTTTGAATTCATAGCAATTAGCACTTAAAACTGAGCATCTTCTACCACATATTTTTAGTCAGATGGCTTGGTAGAATTATCTACTAAGATACTATTACAATTTTCAAGCTTATGCATATAATCAAAAATACAAGGAATGTAGTTTCAGACACAACATTTCTACTGAAACTACTGGAACATGGGCTATTCAAAGATAAAGTGGATTGATATTTACCATGCTCCATTAAGAAAACAAACTCTCAATACTAACACTGCATTTACACAAGTCCAAATCGATAGATTTTTCTTGTAAGGAAAAAATATAAGAAGTTCTAGTTTATCTAATATCTTTCACACAATCCAGAAATTCATTACATTTATGGAAACCTCGGTTGTAAGGTGACATTTACCTCATACATGCTTGTGTAATGTAGAAAACTTGAGAAAGCATTACAAATTTGACAAATAAATTTTGAAATAATGTATAAAATAATAAATTTAAGTTTCAAAAATCATAAATAGAAACTTTTAAAACCCCAAACTATGGAACCTTTCATGGGATAATATCAAATCGTGTCCATTAGAGTTCATAACTCGACAATCTGGATTGAAAGCTAACAAAATGTATCTAAATCCTTAACACATTAACAAGTTAAAGATTTTATTGCTTAGGGTCAAAGCATATAACTGTGTCCCACTTTTTTGTAGTTTTTGTACTTTCAGCAAACTATGTCTGACAACCAAAACATGACCAAACACATATAAAATGACCAAACATGCATTTTTAAGAGGCTATAAATACCAAGGTGCAGGGCATCAAGAATTTACCTGATTTTTAAAAATTTAATAGTATTTTTAATTATTTATTTACTAGTCAGATTTTAAAATATTTATGGCCACAAAGTGGGACACACTTGTGTAGTAGTAATTTATGCCTTTATGGGCAGAGTCTAGCCCTGAACCAGAATTAGTTGAAAGCTTTGAGAAATAATTAACCATGTGAAACTGAACAAGGAATAAAATTTCCATTTGAAAAATCATGCAACATGAATAACACATCAATCTATGGAAACAAAGAATTGTCCCCTTTCCAAGCCCTTAAGAAGTACAATTTAGGAGCACTTTTTGCACAAGAAGAATCACACCCTTTGCAATCCCTTTTTCACCATGCATTATAATGTTCCATAAGAAAACTTGCATCATAGTCACCAATTATAGGTGACACATTGAAAGATTTAAGAAATTATTAGAACATGCCAAAAAAATTGATCCCGTAGATGTGCTAAACAAAAAACTAGTATGTTCAGAGTATCATTAAATTTATAAAAGATAGAGCAACTAAGCATAGCAAACATATGTGAATCTTGTTATTACAAGACAAACACAAACATAAAGAAATATAAATAGTAAGGTCGATAATAATCAAAACAAGAATTTGTGTGTCAAGAAAAAGGGCAAGCAAGTCTAATAAATCCAAACCATATGAGACCATGAAAGAAATACTGCAAATTAATACCCCAAAATAACAAGTACATTTATGATTTTTATAGAATGAAAAATGGAAGTTTCATCACCATAGGTAAGGCACAAAAACATTAACTCACACACTTGGTAAAACCCTCTTTGAAATCAAATATTTAAGAATAACAATATGTTCTTATAGACTGAAAATGAATAACTTCCTAGTATTAGAGTGAGGTCCAATAAAGACTAAACCTCAAAATGTCTTTGTATCTAAAAATCACACTTAAATTTATCTTTTACGTAAATACTTAAATATTGTATAGTGCAAGCTCTGAATAAAATTAACAAACATAAATCTTACCAACTCAAGAAAATTTGAATTATTTTCCACAACTTCCTTTCTATTAGCAACTTCAGAAGAAAAATTATGTAACTGTATACATCAGATTTCTTATTAAGCCTTGATGTTATTGCATATTCAGAGTCGTATAACCAATGGTACCCATAACATAGATATAGGTGTGGGTTTTTTCCAAGGAAATACACTTAAAATGCCAAAGTGTAACAAATGTGGTTCAAAATTTTGTCACCTAAAAATCCTATTCATCCACAAAGAGATTGATGGATTTTCAAAAAGCAGAGAAAACCCTACACTACCACTAATATTTGCAACAATTATACCACGGTAGAGAGGCACTAGGTTTTGATCCAACAATCTCTCAAGATGTGGAATCGATGTAGTGCTTTGGGTGGAAGAAGATGACAAATAGTGAATATACATACATACATACATACATACATACATACATACATATATATATATATACGTGTGTGTGCGTGTGTGTGTGTGGGTGTGTGTGTGTGTGTGTGTGTAGATATATGCATATATACATATATACATATACATATACATATATATATATATATATACATATATATATATATATACATATATATATATATATATATATATATGTATATATATATATATATATATATATATGTATGTATATAAATATATAAAGAAATCATGGAATAATTATAAATTTAAGGAAATTACATTCACATATAATTCGAAATTCTAGGCCTACGCCTTCCTCTCAAAACACTACAACAAGTCATTTATGCGCATTTGGTGAAACACCGAAAATATATGTGTCGTTAAAGGAAAAATTGGTCATTGTTTACTACAAAATCGTCTCATCCATTGAGAAAAAAAATATGAAGTTGATTTATAAATATTATAAAAGAGAATACACTTAAACATTTAAATGCCCATCAACCCATCAAATTTAACTCCATGTCGTGAATGACCACAAGCTCTTTCTCATATAGGAAACACCATTCAACGTAATTAGTTTGGGCTGATATTTTTGTAAGAATTCATTTCCCCAATAATTTTAGATAGAATTATAATATTTGTAATTTTTTTATTTTCACAAGGCCACATGAAATATAATAATATGAGAAACAATGTCTTCCATGAAAGAACTTGCTAAAGATGCATATGAAAGGATTAATATTATCTCATAGACTTTAGAGAATCTTAACAATTAGATTATAGCTACTTCACAAATGAGATACCATATGGCTTGCATTCTCTAAATTTTAATCTCTTGATTGGTCGAGCGGTAATATGGGAAAGGAAAATTTTAGTGGTGATTCTTTGGTATTTCACAAATAATTAAATTTTTAAATTTGTATTTGACGATTTTGAGGAGTCATCCAAAGTAAGCATTTAACCTAAAATTTCCAGTGTAAGTTACTTTTACGATTTTGCCCGCCTAGTGTTTATAATAAATTTCATATATATACGTATAATCACCAATACATTGAAACATAAATTAGTTATATTTTCCAATATATAGTAATAAAAATATGCAAGACATACGCCTATTAGAGATGCCCAAATACATTTTTTGTTGACTCTCAACTTCCTATTGATTAAACTTAAATGGGATAAGAATTCCTAATGTAAATAGAAATGTGAAATCCTAATGTACAATAAAGGGTTAAGAATTCCTTAGATGGCTCGATGAAGGTTTGAACTATGTCATCGCTTTGAACCAAGAAATCGGAGGAGAAAACCATAAAACAAAATCCTGAGAAAGCATATATCCGAGCTCTCTCACTTGACTGGGCACCTAGAAAGGGATAGGGGTGCCCGTGGGCACCCTAGTCTAAATTATAGGTACCCTAGTCTATGGAAATAACCTAAAACCCTCTTATGATGTGTTACTATATGTTCACCTGTATTCTCTTCTTGTGTGACAAGAAAGTCAGGTGGACTACATCAGATTTTTTGTAACACCTACAATAAGGAATCACCTTCAAAACCCCGCATAAAGCATCAAAACCATAAAATGAAAGATGCATATGAAGGGGCTCGACTGTCCTTAGTGACCAAAATAGTTGACTTACTAACTCGGTTCTACACTACATCTTAGACCCAATATAGTTCTAGGTATGTGTGTGTGTGTGAAAACATGCCCTCGGTTGTTCTTGTGCCAATTGCGTTTCATGATGTAGTGAAAAAATAACTAGATGTAAAATGTTGTAAATGTGTGCATGGAAACAATATATTCCCCTCATATTAATTATAGTTCATATGAACCAACTTTATGTGCCTTGTGATGGAGCTAGATGGATGCAAATGTAGCTTTAGCTACCTTTCATGGATGCAACTCTAAATGGTGATAGTAGATGCTTAGTACTTTGTCCCTCATTATGGTCACATAAATTTATATTTATATAGTTATATTGTTCTAATTTAGTAAGTTCTCTTGAAAAGGCCAACCCAAAAAAATATAGAAATCCCAAAAGGCTAGAAAGTTCCCAAAAGGTGAGAAGAAATTATAGAGAGGATCGGGGTGTGCGGAGGGGACTATACACACCCAATTTCTCACGTGCTACATTGTCGGAATAGTTCGAATCCCTAATGATGAGTAAATATATTTCCAATGTTTTTGAGTCTTTTTCTCATTTACGGATATATTTGAAGCCTAAACTTATTCACTTGTCCATTTCCATGCTTTTCATTTATCATCTTCCAAGATTTTCTTTAGCTTTCAAACTTTAGGTCATGGAACCATGCCGGTGGTTTTGAGACAACTAGTCTTCACTAAAAAGTAGATCGGTAACCTCCCATGTGGGTATGCAACCGCCTCTCTATGTAGACTGGTGGATTTGTGCATTTTACCAAGACCTTTCAATGTGATTTTGAGTTCATGTCACATTCTTACTGCTCATATTTCTAGCACATGTATTGTCTAGATTGGTTATTATTGATCTCGTTAGATGCATACAAACTTATCCTTCCCTTCGCTTTGCTTTGTTTATTGCGCGTTAATTACGCATTCTTTGAGAGAGGTATCATTTCTTGGTTGGCAATTGACTTAGACCATTTCCATTCCTTTCCCCTATAACGAGATAAGCTTTTACACAAAGTGTTGGTTGGAGATGATTGTTTTAAATCACATAGTTATGCTACCCATAATAATGACAAGAAATACATAAGTAAGTTAGTTATCTTTCTTGCATTTCTACCAGATTGCTTGTCATTCATTCCTTCTCAAAACTTCTTCATCATTTCTTCTACACAAGCCAACACAGTTCCCTAGAATCATTTGAAAACCAAATTGGAAAAGAACTCGAGGACAAAAAAAAACAAAACCAACACCGCAAATCTCACAATTATACACTTCCATGTTGGGGATGCATTTTGATTCTCAAATAATTATTTTTTTAAATAAATATTTTTCCATAATATGTTAGAGTATAATAATTAAAAGAAGTACAATTACTATAGCTTTTCTTTATTTGTACAAAGATTATATTGAAAGATGCTTCTTTACCTATCCATGTGGGTTTTCATGAGAAGTTTTCCTAGAAGAGGATTCTGCGCACTGTTAAGTGTTACTTGTAATTTCTCTTTATTGTTGTAATCTTCCATAGATCCTATTGTTTCTATGAGGGAATTTTCTCGGGAAGAATCAATTTTGAGAATATTTTCATTCTTCCCGTGACTTTGAGGTAATAATAGAGGAATTTTTATATCTAAATGTACGAATTGGAAAATTTATGTTTATTAGAATAGATTAGATCCACTTTACACAGGGAAATAGCCACATCCGGTTGTTTACTTTTTTAGTTCTGTTAATTTTAGTGTAGAAGTAATTTCAATTAATTAGAAGAAGTTTAATTGTCTGTGTGTATTTCTTCTATTTTGTTTGAAAGCATAATAATAATTAAATATTATATCATATTAATTATTTCTCTTTTATTTTTTAATCTCATTATTAACCATCATAAAAATAACAAAAAATAAATATATAGATTTATTTCTTTGTTTTAATTTATCTGCTTGCTTTCATTTGTTAATTAGGCACATAGATTAATTAGACGGAGAATAATACAATTCCCCACATGTTCTTAGTTGGCCTAGGTTTAAACATCAACCTTTCCTCTAACAGATACTTTGTGAGTTTGATTGCCTCTTCATTTTAATGTTCACACACCTTCATGACCATTCAAGGTCCTACACAACATAGAGATTTGGTATGTGACCCACAAGTACATCAAGAAAACATAGAAACACAATTGACTAACATTGACAAGGCCATAAACACCTTTTTTTTTCCAAACCACCTCACTTCCAACTGTTATTATCTCATAATTGACAACCTTGAGCGTTCAAGTAAAAACACTTACATATTCTAGGATATTCAACTAGGTAGAGATTAAACCCCATTATTTACCCACTTTTACTATCCATGTGTTTCCTCCAACACCTCCATGATATTTTTCGAGACTTATACAGGAAAACACATGAGAGTTTCCCGCATTCAAGACCTAGTTCAAAGGGTCTTTAGTGACATTGACATTAATAGACTTTGTGTGTCCATTCTCCTCAATCTTTGCATTTCTCCCACCCAAGTAAGAGAATAATTATTTTCCTTAGATGAGCAGATTTCCATAGTGCCCATTAAGGAAATTTGATTTCCTTGATTACTTATTGGCCATTATCATACATTTTAGTGCATTCTTCCTATCCACCTTATTTAGCCCATTCCATAGCCATCTATCCATTCCATTACGATTTTCCTAGCATGACCTTGGGAGGTCACGTGTGCTTAAGATCTCGTGTTTATTTTAAGACGTACAAAATTGGTGAACCCGATGTGAAGGACTGCTCCTTTTTGTTTCCTTTATTTCTTCCTTCTTTCAGTTAAACTTTTCCTCTCCCATTATTATATGGATATTTATATATGGCTCGAATATGTCAGGTGAAGAATATGACAGAACCATTTTAGATCTTGAAGATATTAAATTATAATATGGGTATCTAATAGTCACCATCACTATCTTGGTGGAATGATAATTACTCATTCAATTTACCTTCCCTCACACTTATCTTCCTAAAGGTGAAAAAAATGGCTCATCAATCAAGATCGAGGAGTTTGATCAACCCATGTATAGCCTAGAACTTGATCTCTTTGACTCGCATAACAAAAACTTCATGGGAGAGGAGGGGTTCCATCCTTGGGTCTTGTCAATACAAAAATTAGCATGCAATATGATTCACTCCCATCTTACCCATTGTCAAACAATTAAATCCTAGCACACTTCACCTAAAGAGATGAGTGTCTAATATAATAGACAAGTCCTTGGACAAGATGAAAGAGTACATTGATGTTCTTCTTCGTAAAAACTGCTACCCCTCCTCCTATAAGAGGAAGTACATCGAAAGAGTGGTGGCCTCTGTAAGATCAATCCATACCAGGACATCATAGTCATTTGCTTCCCAACTAAACTAGGATATGCCTAAGATAAATGAAAATCATCTTCGGGTGATGTAATTTAAACATTGGTTGATAGAGCTAGGAGTTAGAGATTTCCCAACCTCTGCGTCTTATACCTTTTATAGGAAAAGAAATACCCTCACCATGTTCACAACTTTAGTTATGTGCCATTTGCACCTTCACCTCCTCTTTTATATATGGGTTTTCCACACCCTAAAGATCTTCTTACTTATTCGGACACGTTAGGTATGACCTCTCATAATTCATACAAACATCCCCCATAAGCATCAACCAAATATGCATTCTCAAATATCATCCCACCTAGAAATGCAAATGTTCCCTTGTTTGGCACCTAGTAGTCCATACCAATGAAATGTTCTGTCGTACCTCTACATGTATTCCAAATCACCATAGGGGGACATGTTTTCCTTTACTTGCTCATATTCGTAGTCTTAGGGAAAGCCTTATGCCCCTGTGAATGCTTATGTTTTTCCATATCAGCCTCTTATTCCTCCCACCTCCCCATCACGGTTTGTCCATGGTAGAGACCTATGCATTGGGAACATACACCGAATATATCAAAGAGCCCATTGACTTTACCATATAAGTGTAATGCTTCCAAGATTATTGCTTGAGTTGTCAAAGTTCAAAGGGGGTGGAAAAAAATTTGCATATCAAAGCGCATGTGATCTCAATCAGAGAGCTACTCCCATGAGACGTGGTTGTAGCTCTAATTTTCCCCAAGATCTTGTATTATATTTCTCTTGACTAGTGCTATAGGATAGCATAAGCGTCGATTCATTTGTTAAAAAAATGTTTTGGAGTTCATAAAGGCTATTGATATGAACAAACTTTTAAGAACAAGAATCGATAATTCCTTCATAATAAGCAAGAGAATAATGAATCCACCACACATTTAATTTAGTGATTATGGAAGGTCCTCTACTCCTCGGATAGTGCTCCAAACATAGACCAAATGGAGCTTTATGACTTGTTTGTCGATTCCCTCAATAAAAAGACCGAGGAAGTGTAAAATTTACATCATAGAAGCTATGAGGAGGTCTTAAAGGGTGTTCTACACATTGAAAAATCATCAATTGATAGTGGCTGAAAGATGTATGACTCAAATGGGAGACTCACTCGTTAAGGTAATTTAAACTACCTAAATAGTTTAAACAACAATAATCAAGGATCCAATGTCTGTAATAAGAACCATGGTGTTATGACGGATGATGTAACTAACCAATCCAAGAAGTTGACGTTGTTAACACTAAATATGAGTAACAAGAATAAAAATGTGAATGTTAACAACTAAAAGGGGTAATAGTTTCACTCTTTCTACTAATGTGATGAACTTTAGTCATCCCGTTACACCTTCACAATAGGTCCATAGGATCAAGGCATGGTTTAGTACTGGACCGAAGATCTCGAATAAATTCAAAAATTAGTATCATAACCAATGAAAAAATGCAAAATTATCACATGGGTCCTATTTCCCATAAGAATTCTACTCACGGGGTTAATAGAGACCCCTTTTAACACATCATGAGAATGGAAAGCTCAATCCTCATGGTATGAAAAAGGGGATGCCTATTGGAAAAAAATTATCACAGGAGTTTACATCTATAAACCCTCTAGTATTTCCCCCTTTAGATGGTCAAATCATAATAATATTTTGGGCTTAGTGGAGCTAGAAAAACCCAAAGTTAATGCAACAACCTATACCAAAGATTATTCTTAACAATATCATCCCATCGATACTTCTAAATCAGATGATACCTCAGTGGCTCCCAAGCCAGTAGGATATTATTATTTTCTATAGACTTAACTAAGACATTCTCCCACATTTCCTTCTTGTATTTTTTGAATAATTCTTGTACGCATAGATTGGATTTATTGGATGCATTGGGTCTTGGCAATATTATCCACGTCACTCCTCTTATAGAGTTCAAAATAAATCACATAGAATTTCATGTCTATCCATCGGGAAAACCTAAGAGATATGTTGGTTTTTTGTTTGAAATTAGAAAGGTCCATACTGACACTGAGTTGGCATGAATAAGTGATCCGATGTTGTATCTATAGGTTTGGATATACAACAAAAAATTTAATTCTATGGTTATAGACAATAGGGTTGTTGTTAATATAGTCCCTTTCTCATTTCTTCAGAAGCTAGGCTATGGAGAAACCAATTTTTCTTCAATGTGAAACACGTTCGTGAGGCTATGATAGCATTAAAGAAGATTTGATAGGAATTATAGTTCGTTCGATTACCCTTGGAACAAAGAATATGTTGACTTAGTTTTATATTATAGATCGGAAAACCAAATATAATATGATTCTCAATCGACCCTAGATTCATAGAATGAATGAAATCCCTTTCATGTTATTCCAAGAGGTCATTTTTTTACACATGGGTAAGGTTTTCGTAGCTCAGGGTGACCTAAATCCATTTGACATCCATTTGAACATCCTAAGTAAAAACCTCGGGATTCATATTGAGTTCGCACTCCTGAAAAATCAGTTAATCAAGCCTCATGGTTCAAAATATGAGTCCCAATTTGTCCCTACAACCGAGTTGGAAGCCCATAAGGTAATTGAATGGGTAAGTTTGGATAAAAACAAAGCCTCCATATTAGAAACCATATCAATGAAAACTATGGTTGAGATAGTGTTATCACTAAATCACAACACCCTCCAAATTTCGTAAGTGTGTGTTCTTAAGCTCACAATATCACTGGGTAACATGGGTATTATCTCCAAGTTTTGGCACTTTTTACTTAAGATAGACTTCCGAGAAATTTGGTTCTTGCCCCTAAAATACCTACCACAATCTACTCTAATGTAGGAAAACCATTTTATCCTAATCTAAATTTTGAAGGGACTAGGGGATAGAGTGCATAAAAAAAAAGCCTACACTAAAGCGTTGATACACCGAAAAGGGGATGAGAATATATTTCCAATGTGTTAAATATGGAATCAAAGTACATATTAAAGAGGAGGATAACGATTCTCCAAAATTTGGCAACAACATCCACAACAATATTTTATACACATAATGATAATGAATCCTGCAAGAGCATAAAATATGATCAATATATATTTCATTGAGGTTGAAAGGGGAAATAAGAATGAAAAAAACATAGTAGGTGAGGATACATCCACAAACTTTAATCTATTGCTTCATGATATGCAAAGTTCAATCTATTACAAAATAAGGGACATGATCACCATGTAAGGATTCAACTACAAGGGCCTACAGCACATTGGCTTCACAAAATCAAATTGACAAAGTTTTGGTATTCAAAAACAATTGTATCTAGAGAATGAGCCCAACATTCTTAGTTATAGAGTTTTGGAGAGAGAGAGAGAGAATGAGAAATGAAAATCTAGATATTTTACTTCCCATCACTTGCAAGATGTCATAAATAGATTGAAATGATAATATGTTTCTTGCGTAAAAGGCTCCCATAATGTCCCATAACTTTCAGTAGTGAAAGAATTATTTCCCATGCTCATTTAATGCATCTCCAACCACTAATAGGATCAATGTTAAAAAAATCATGTTTTTTTAAAATCATCATTGATTCTTTATTAACTTCTATGTTTATTAAATGTTTTACATCAAGCTTAGAATCATAATTTCAATGAGAATAATTTTTAAAAATCCTTTGACAATTGCAAAATTTATAGTCTTCTAAGTGTGAGAAGCTATTTTGGGTTTGCCAAAGATTTTTTGCCTTTTATGGGACTGGGAATTTAATTTTTTGGAGCTGGATATGTTTCTTTTATTTTCAACCACCTAACCTTATTCAAAATAATAAATCTAGTTCTTACAAAGTGTAGATGATGTCAAGACCTTTCCAACTATATAAGGTTTGTCAAATTTTGAGCATTGGATCAAAAGTTAGACCTATTTGAAAATTCACGTGAACAAGCTGCCATTTTCCTTTGTTATGTGGAGTTTTCTATGGTACTTTCCACAAACTTTGTGCTGCGGCCTTTTCTATGACACTTTCCATGGACTTTATTTTGTGGTCTTTTCTATGACACTTTCTACGGACTTTGTTCTATGGCCTTTTTGTGGAAGTTTCCCCAAATTTTGTTCTCACGACACTTTCCATGAACTTTGTTCTCATGGCCTTTTCTACATCACTTTCCACAAATTTATTTTATGGCCTTTTCCACACTTTATTCTATGGCATTTTTGCGGATCTTTTTGTGGAATTTGTTCTTTGGCATTTTTGTAGCACTTTCCATGGAATTTCTTCATGCGGTCTTTTATGTGGAACATTCCATGAAATTTCTTCTGCAAAATTTTCTCGTGGTAATTTCCACGGACTTTGTTTTGCATCCTTTTCTATGGCACTTTACGTGAAATTTTTCTATGGCCTTATCTATGAAACTTTCTATTGACTTCGTTACGATCAATAAATTTAGAAGTTATTAGAATTACCTTGCAGAGGTGAATTTTTGATAACAGAGATAGTTGAGCTTTTGGAGAATCATTTGCATATAATTATTCCTTTTGATTTCTTGGGCATACGCCAAGATCTTGAATCACTACTCTTCCAGCTAATGGATTTGAAGAGATTTTAATGGTTAAGGTTTTGGAAGTCAAAGATGAATATTCCATGAATTATCAAAATTTTATCTTCCCCAATGACGATTGGACTCTAAACTATGAAGGTGTGAAGTGAAACTAGGGTGCTGGGGTATGGGTAATCCTTACTTCTCCATAGGGGAGGGTCATGCCTTTTTCTTTTAGATTAAACTTTGAATGTAAAAATAATTTTGTAGAGTACAAGGATCTTCTTCGTAGTCTCATCGTAGTCAAGAGGATGGGTGTCAAAAATGTGAGAGTTTTGGGTTAATCCCATCTTATTGATTACCAAGTATCCGAAGTATATGAGACTAGACCTGAGAACCTACAACTCTAAAAATCCTCTATACTGGAACTTTGTAAGATTTTTTAGTTCATTTCTATCAAATCCATATATAGAGAGCAGAATAAATTAGTTGATTCCATTGCCATGTATTCCTCATGGTTATTTCCAAGAAAGAACCCGAAGGAAAATGAGTTTACTGGTCTTAGTTTGAAATGGACACCTAGTTTGAAATGTTCCAACCAATGTAATTTTGGCATATGTCAAGGCTAAGAACAATCTCTGTCACTTTGGAATACATGAATAATGATGAGGCAATCCTAGCATTCCATAACCGCATGTTTGACTCAGAGCTTCAAGTAATGTAATGCCTCTTGAGGTCATGAATGAGTTAAATATCAAAGTAACAATAGCTTATGGGAAATGTAATGCCATGGATTTAAGAGAGGTTCCAGTAGTTGGATGTGTCAAAAGGCTTAATAGTGTAATTGGTAGCTTATCCAAAAAGTACTTAACTTTGAATGTAATAATTCTAGATTGTCCTACTAAGTGAGGAATGTTGTTATTAAGAAAATGGGAAGCTAGTGTCGGGGAAGTGTGCAAATGGACATGTCTTATGGAACCATACCAATTGAGGGAAGACTTGTGAATTTATATGGTGAAAAGAAAATGTTATATCTCATTCAGGACCCCAACAATGCTTCTTATGAACTATTGCACATAGACATTGATGTTGATAACTCTATGAGCTATGTTGTTTTCAAGGAGTATGAAATTGATCAATGTAGATATCCTGAGCAAGTTGATTTTTGGGACTTTGATGTTTGATGCATCCTCAAGAGATGTTTAAAAATTGACCTACGCACAAAGGATAAGCCTAAGAAAATGTGGTTAGATAACAACTTGGATGGAAAAGAGAAATAATCATATGACTTGTTCTTAAAGATGTATCAAAACTTCTTAGCATGGTCATATCAAAAATCGAACGCACTTGAAAATTTTCCTTGATTGTTTTCTCTGAAAAAGGGTGCACATCAATGTATAGTGTATAGTATTTTGGTTTCATTTTGGTTTTGTGTTTTTCTATTTTTGTTTTTCCCGGTCCTTGTGACCATTTTTTGTTGGTTTCTTAGTTCATCTTGGGGGATTTAGTTATTGTCTTTATGCTCTGCAAGCTTGCTTTTGACTCTATTTCCCAATGGATTTTTGGCACATGGTTTAGTCTGTTGTTCTTGTGGCACTCATAGGGAGTTGCCATCCCAGTCGTCGAACCGATGTTTGTGATCAATTTAATCTCACACTTTTTGTTCAAAATTTATCAGTCTTCATGGTTTGAAGTATTTTGTCTCCCTATATGGATGCGTGAAAATATTTTCCTTCACCAGGATGCCATTGTCAATCCTTTCCTTTGGTCATGGATCATGTTGAGCTAGGTATTGTTTATAATTTCTTTTTCCATGAGAAATAATTTGTAATTTGGGCATGAATTCAGGTTTCCCCTTCCTTATATTTTTCCATAGTCATGTTTTCCTCTGTAAATTTTTGTCCCAACATCCGTGGAAACATGGTCCTTTCTAATTGGATGTGGCCTGATGCATCTTTTTGGTGAAACTTGACACTTTTTTACATTTTGTAAAAATACGTAATTGGCCCTATGGCCTCGATAGTAACTAATTGGTTATTCGAGAAAATATTAAGCTGTAGGGAAAAAGTCTTACTTTTACCCCGAATAAGGAAACTTGGCATTTTTTCAAGTTATAAGTAGGAGGCAGGTCACCGGAGCCTTTTACAAATTATTTCCTTTTTGTACGACGGAGAAAAGTTATGAAATAATCCGCAACTCCGCTGGGGCACACATCAAAAGTTAGAAGTGGATAGGAAGGTCGCCAGGGGGCATTTTTAGAATCTTAAGCCTGCTTCAACTAAAATCTTGTCCACGTGGAGGGCCTATGCTCATTTGAGGATCCACCTCTGGGTCCTACCTTCATGGTTGCACCAAGGAGACACGTGGAGGTTTTCACTGGGCCCTCCCCATACTTAGACTTTTCTTCAAGTGACCGGTGTAGCTTTGTCGAACATGGACACGTGGAGGGCCTACGCTCATTTGAGGATCTACCTCTGGGTCCTATCTTTGTGGTTGCACCAAGGAGACACATAGAGGATTCTTATGGATCCTCTCTATACTTAGACTTCTCAAGAAACTTTCTAATACCCGAGACATGTGGTGAGCTTCGATTTTGGGCTCCATATCAAAAATGTGTAGAAGAGATAAGTGAAGGCTTCCCCTAGCTCCTTTTTTATACTAAGACTTTCTTAGGCCATGGGAACATGGAGATCGTGAACTGATTTGGGAAACAACCTCTAAACTTCATGTTTGAAGTTACGTTGAAAAAACACGCTAAAGCCTGCTGGCCTTCCCATACTCTCACTTTTCAAAGAATCGATGCAATTCTCTAGGGTCTTGAAGACGTCGTAGGCCTAAGCTCATTTGGGGACCTACCTCTAGACGTCACCTTTGCGGTTGCACCATGGAAACATGTGGAACCTACCTCTAGACTCCTCTTTTGCACTTGGTGACTCGGATTCACAATGCACGAGTGCAAGCAACTAGGTGAGGGAACTCATTTCTTAATGTGTATTCTCGAGCGTGAAAAGGATTTCTTATCACATCCATTCATATGGAGCCACCTAAAAATGATTAAAATGGGGATTTCTTTTACAAAATGAAATAATGGTTAAGAATACCAGTCAAAAATTATGATATGGTATCACAGTCATAGTAGAGGGTCTGAGAAACGTGGTAAATTCATGATTCATCCACCTAGTAGCTTTAGGTGTAAATTTGTTAAACATCACTTTACGAGACAAATTTGTAGAAATAAAAGTATTCCTTGAATATTATTAATTTGGGGGAAATTTGAGATGAGTGAGTGAGTGAATTGTATAAATGTAATGATAATAGTCTTACAAATGGTCGGGGTTTAATTTTTATGAGAAAATTTGAGAAATCCCATCTTCCTAAGAGACCATCTGAGAAACTTGTTAATTTATTGTGTTTTAGATTTCAATCATGTCAAGATGGTTGCAAGTGTACAACCATTGACAAGCTCTGAGATTATTCAAGAAACTTTCCCTTGCTGATGAATCTAATAAATCTCGAATTAATCTGTGTTGATCTTGGGAAAAATTGTGTCTGCTTTTATTTCAAAATGTCTTTCAAATAGTTTTTCTTGTTCCTATTACAATCTTATATTAAAATCTCTCCAAATCACACAAGATCTCGTCCATGTGTTAGTATTTTGGAATTTACAATTTAATTATGAGAAGATCTTTCATCTGGTAATGAAATAAACAATTTAAAATCATTTTACTTCCACGATGTTGATAAAGTTTTCTTTTAAGCCTATGAGTGTATCTTAGGCTTGATGAAATAGGGTTGTTAATGTTTAATTGAGTATTTAGCTCAAGCCTTCGTGTTGAATTCTTAAATATTTTGTGAAACCATGTAAATCTGGGCCTCCATTGATGCACACCTTTTGGTTGAAGGAATATTTTTTCTTTTGAAGCATTTTGTCTATTAGTTTTCCAATTGTTGTAAAGGTTCTCAAAGATCTGGTGAAATCAACTTCATCTTGTTTAATTCCCCACCAAAATTTCAAATAACCATGAATCCTACTTGAAGTACCCTGTTTGTGTTGTGTATCCACAAATGAACAAATTCTACTACCAAAATATACAGAAGCAAGTAGGTTTTAAGTGTCTTTAGTAACCCGAACCTTATTCAGAAAATATCTCCATTATTTAGAAGTGACAACTCACGAGAGTTAAATTGTGGTGTATTGATCATATTTTCTCAAGGTTACCCTAAAAATTGTGCAAAGAAGAATCTCTCATGTCCTTCACCAACATAGGTTACAAAATGGGTCCTCTAACACTTTGGTTGAAAGGCACAACCTAAAGTATTGAGGATAGATCTAATCCATAATGAAGGTGTTGTCCATTTCTCCAATGCCCGAGTGGCAAAGTCAAATGAATCCCATCCTTGCTACAAAATGACTCATATCATGGTTCCTCTGTCCCTAATAATTCTACAAGTTTCACGATGTTGCTCGGCCCTCATGCGGGAGATCGATTTGGATACCAATGTAACAAAAATTTAGAGTGCATCATTGGGCAATGGTCGAACTATGTGCTTTGTGCATAGCCTAATGTGATGAGTGTATGGTGACGATATGCAACATAGTGATGAAGTGTGCATGACTCTATAGCCAAAGAATATATCATGACAAGATTAATAGAAAGGAGAGGTGGTTATTTAGCCTAAAGCATATACCACTAGATAGTGTAAGCGAAAGTGATGATATAGCCTATCAAAAGATGATGCTGAATAAGTGACCCTATAACATAAGTTATATATCACTAATGGTAGGAATGTCATGTGAGAAAAATAAGAGTACATGATGAATGTGTGATTGTTATGTGTGTTAAGTTAATTATTATTTACCTATATATTAATTATGTATTTCATATTAATTAATATATTTATTGTTTATATGGTTATATTTAATTATAAACCATATTATTGTTTGTATTCAAACAATACGGATGTTGTTATATTGTTTTAACAAATTTTTTATTATTATTCATTTGTGCTTCCCCAGATGTAATTTGGAAGCTATTGTATTTTAAATTGGTTGTTACATTGTTGCAACTCCTCTTTTGTTTGTATCTTGGCTATCCAATATGTATAAATATTGTATCTTGCACTATTGTACCTAGTTGATTTCACATTAATATAATTCATAGGCTACCATCCCTATTTTGTGAAATTACATTTGGTACTAGAGCTAGTTGAAGCTCCTGGCAAGGTTGGAGAGAGGTTGTAGAGGAAGAACAATTGTGGAGAAGAAACCTACTTCATCGGAGACATGTGTTTCCTCTGGTAGCTTACCACATCTCTCTGCAGTCCCATAACCTCAAATTTGTTCTGGAGCTAATCAATTTCAGCTATTTAAAAATAAAATTCCCTATTAGATTTTTGTCTCTAATATTAGAGATCAAATATAGTCTCTGTTATTTTTAGCATACCCCTATAATTAGAGGAATGCGTGCTATTTTTGGTAGTCTATCTCCCCCATCAAGTACAGAGCTCATCACCAAGCGAATAGTAGAGTTGTATCTCTAAAAGAAAAATCACATTGAATTCGTGCAAGAAAAGCCTTTAATTGAACTATGTCAACCGTGCAAGTGGATGAGACACTGATTGAGCACAATCCGAGTCAATGATATATGCATTTGAGTATTGAAATCATTTTGATTTGTTCTAGTGTGTTTCATTAGTGTGATCACTAAGCTCCTTGAAATTACCGGTCTGGGCCTCCCTCCACACGGTCTACTCTTGCTCTTGCATAACAAACAAAACAGAGGCAATAAAAAAGGTGGATCAGTCTCAAGTGATTTGCACACAGCCATGGAAATATTCAGTCTACCTGCTGCATCCTCCATGCCAAAATTGTCCTCCACGAGCACTGTGGTCTCTCCTCTAGCCATGCAGATTTGGCATAGTCATGAAAATTCCACGCACCTATACACAAGCCATCCTCCATTGAACTTGCTAAAAAAAAAAAATGCACACAAATGGTTTCCTATAAAGAAAAAGGAGAAAAAAAAACTTTTTAGAATACGATTTATAAATCATTTCAATCAAATCATTTGCAAACAATGAAAAATAGAGGATATCAAGGAGATTGCAGATCTGGTTTTTGAGAAACCTCCAACCCTACAACCGCCCTCAATCTTGACTGCCACGTGGATCATCCAGCAAGCCACGTCATTTCTTCAATAAGGTGAGTCAATTTTGAATATATTAAATACAATATTCTCTATTTCTTAGCCTAAGTGCTCATAGATCCTATTTGGATTAGTGGAAGCGACTTGGGGGTGGGAAGTGGATTGTTTGAATCACATAAACAACACAATTTTTTAAATTGTTAAATTTTGAGGCAAAATTAGAAAAACCACCTCTAAAGTTGGAAATTTGGTGGAAAAACTAAACAAATAGTTACAACTAAACAGCCCTCTAAAAATTTAGTGAAAAAACCTAATTTAGAGTAAATTTTTGTGTTCTCTTATTATGCTTGTTTTTTCATTCCCAGTAATTTTTTCCAAAGGGGGAAAGCTAAAAATTATATTTTGAGCTGGTTTTGTAATTCTTTGCATTTTAGGTTCTATTGGGCTTTCAAGGCACCGGGCCTGCAAAACAAATTTTTTTCTTCCCATTTCATTTTTTCTAAATTTTTGAATGTAATTGCATGCTTCAATACTTTGTACTAATTTGCAAGTTCCCATAGTCAAATGCAAAATATTGTAACTACTCGAGATACTAACAGCGAATTGTAATCCAAAATAGAAAAAATTAGTTCTATAACACTCACGAGATCCTAGATCTCATTCATGCAGCATTTGGTATATACGGTGCCTCCAGGGAAGCACTTATTTGTAAATCCATCACAACTAATACTACACTTAACTCCTAATATAGCTGCAACAATGTCATCTAGTCATCCAGTCTTTAAATTAATAAGGTCATAGTACACACACTATATCCATCACATCTATCTTGAACGATTGCATGAAATAAATCAAGAACGAGAAACTATCCAAGTATATAGTGAATTTACACATGCGTATGAGGATATTTCTTTGAGCTAGTGTCAATAATCACATAGACCTATTTCATCTTCTGTCTTAATACAACATATTGAATTATTTCACATACTTAAATGCGTATTTCACATACCACAAGGTATATAGAAATGGAAAGATTCTTCCATGTACTGCTAGGTATATCGGAAGGGCGTGTATCTAGAAACATTTGGTATATTAGATTGATGGTATATAGATTGGGAGACCTTATACCTGGAGTGATAAGAGCCAAAAACTGTTAGTGTTTTATTCAAAATGGGCACCAATGCCCCTAAATTTTTACTTCTAGATTCACAACTACTAAGAGGAAACAACTATGCTACATGGAAGACAAAAATAAAGAAACAACTTGATTTTGAAGAGATATGGCTTTTTGTGACTGGTACTATGACTAGATCAGCTTCTGATGCAACACAACAATGACAGTTTAATAGAGCATATCAGAAAGCCAAACTCATCATATTGTTTGGAGTGTTTGATGATGTGTAACCACACATTCATGATTCCACAACATGCAAATAAGTGTGGGATATGTTGAGCAATCGTATACGAGGTAAAAAAATTGTTATACTAAATTTGTAGAGTCATTTACATAAATTTAAGTTCAAGCGAGAATGAGAAAATTGAAGCTTTCTTAAGAAGAATTACGAGAGTGACGAATTCACTTCTAGCCCTAGGAGGAGTGGTCAAAGATGATGCTCTTGTTGCCATTGTTCTAAGAGCACTCCCTTCTTCGTAACATAATTTTTTAACAACACTAAACTTGTCGAGATATGACATTTAGTTTTGACAAATTGGTAAATCTACTGCAACAAGAGGAAGCAAGGTGCATAATAAGGATGATGAAGAGGAGAAGGCACTTTCTTCACATCAAAAATAGAAAGGAAAAGGTAAAGGAAAACCTAATTCCTATCAAAATTTCCAACATCGAATCAATATCACAAGGACAAACAACAAAAGAAACAATGTCCAATTTGTAAAAGAGGACATGACTTAAAATATTGTTGGTATATTACTTACAAGAACAGTTCATCAAGCAACTCTCGGACCTCCACAACAATCCCACAAGGGAAATTCTAACTATAATCAAAGGTAGAAAAAGGGGAACTGGAACAAAATACCCCATCAATAAGGAAATATTGTTTAACAAGAAAAACATATAGATAATGAAGACGTCATGTACACTTTGCTTGATCAAGTGAACCATCCACGTCATCTAGTTATGTCCGTATGTTGATTTGGGAGCCACTCGACTCAAACCAACAATGGAGACTGCTTTTACTTCAATGAGGGACACACAATTCAAAAATCATGTTTCATTGGGAAATGATTCTTCATATAGAGTTCAGGGGATTGAGAACATTTCTCTACCCCTTGGTTCATGCAATCAGACTATTAGATGTCTTATATGTCCCTAGGTTGACAAATAATTTTCTTTCATTCAATTAATTCCTAGATCATAACCTAAAAATTGACTTCAATACTCATTTCAATAAGAAAACATGTTTAATTCAAGATAAATCACAAGGCTTGAAAATAGTTACAAAATACTCCAATTGGGACGCATGTTCTAGCTTGATCTTTTCCATAGAGATGATCGTGCACTTATGGCTAAGAACTCTACCTCAGCACAATTGAGGCGTCGTAGACTTGGTCATGTTATTTTAAAGTATCTTCATACTATTCACCGACATAATATAGTACATGGGCTACCATCTCTTGAAGGATATATAGAAAAGTGTCCTCACTTCCTAGTAGGAAAATGACATAGATCTTCATTCCAAAAGAGTACATATCGAGCTCCCGGTAAGCTTGATCTAGTTCATACCGATCTTTGCAGTCTAATTTGACCAAGTGATTATGAATTTTAGTACTTCATGATGTGTTGAGGACTATTCAAGAAAAATGTGGATTTTTATCTACACATGAAAAGTGAAGATTTTGAAACTTTCAAGAAGTTTAAATTAGTAGTTGAGAATGAAATTGGTCGTCACATTAGACTTCTCCACTTAGATCGAGGGGGAATTCATCATGTGAGTTCAAATACTACTTACAAACTCATGGGATTCCTCGACAAATGCCACCTCCACACACACCACAATATAATGGTGTGGTTGAGAGAAAAATCATACTATTATGGAAATGGCGTGATGCATGATCAATGACTCGGACTTTAAAGAAATTCTAGGCGAAGCAACAAAGACAACAGAGTGTATTTTTCAAACAGAGTTCCCATAGTTGCTCTTGAAGGAGTAACACCATAAGAAGCATGGTCAAAGAGAAAACCATCTATTACACACCTTAGAGTATACGGCAAAAGAAAGTATGCACATACCTAAGCAGAATAGAAAGAAATTGGACATGAAGTCATAGAAACACATCTTCATTGGGTACAAAGAAGAGACGCTTGGGTCATGATTGATGGATCAAAAGACCGAGAAAAGTCTACACCAAGTAGAGATGTTGAGTTCTTTTAGAAGAAGGAAGCAGAGTCTCCTCCTCCAGACTCAGCTGATGTAGATTCTTCACCAATTGTAAAAATTGAAACTTATGTTCCCACCTATGAGGAAAGTGATGATGGGGATGATGGTGTTGATATGATAGAACCACGACCCATGAGAATAGTTTAGTGTATGCCCAAGTGATGTACTAGCACATTATGAGATACAAGAATGGATGCTCCACCGGATACATCCACCCCTAGACCATAGACTCCCAATAAAGAAAGAGAAGTAAAATTTTTTATGAATTTAATTGAATTTGATGATCCATCTACAATCCATGAAGCCCTATAGTTAAAATAATGGAAATATTCCATGGATTCGAATATCAATCGGTGATGAAAAGTGACACTTGGATCTTGTCGATCTTCCACCAAGGAAGAAACCCATTGTATGCATATGGATATTCAAAACAAAGTACAAATTGGATGGGAAAATGGAAAAACATAAAGCGAGACTTATGGAAAATGGGTATACACAAAAATAAGGCATTGACTATGAGGATAAATTTTCTCCCACAAATGCTAAGAGAAAAATGATCAAAGATGATCTTTCCTCTAGTTGCACAGTTTGGATGGAAATTCCATTAGATGGACATAAAAAGTGCCTTCCTGAATGGATATTTATAAGAATAAGTCTACATGACTCAACCTCAAGGATATGTAGTACCTGGTCAAGAGGCAAAGGTATGAAGACTCAAGAAATCTCTCGTATGGCATCAAATAGGCACCGTGGGCATGGTACATCAAGATTGATGAGCATCTCATACACCATTGTTTTTTTAAAAATCCATACGACCCCAATCTCTACCTCAAAAAGAAAGGGGGAGATTGTGATTGTCATTTTCTATGTCAAGAATCTAGTCATCATTGGTAGTTCAGTGAAGATGATCGATGCAATGAAGAAAGATCTTAATCGATCGTTCAACATGATAGATCTCGGGCTAATGCATTATTGTCTTGGATTGGAAGTATGGAAGAAATAGAATCACATTTTTGTTTCTCAAATGAAACATACCAAGATAACACTCGAGAAATTAAGAATGATGGATTGAAACCCAATTGCAACACCTATGGAGAACATATTATAGTTATCTTGTTCGATCCATCTCCCGAGGTAAGTGCCACTCTCTATCGGAAGTTGATTGAGATTCTTAGTTACCCGACCTACATTAGACTAGATATCAGCTTTCGCAATAAGCTCTCTATCCAAGTTCATGAAAGAACCCAAAGTTTGTCATTGGAAAGCGTGAGCAAGGTGCATCTTGAGATATCTCAAAGGGTTGGTGGATCTTGGTCTAGAATATAAGAAAAATGATAACTTCTTCTTTTTAGGATATTCGATTAAGATGATGCGGGAAATATTGATGATAGAAAATCCACTTTAGGTTTTTTATTATTTATGATCTAGACCAATATCATGGGGAAGCAAGAAATAACACTTTGTTTCTCGTTCTTCAAAAGAATTCGAGTATAGTTTTGTAGGAAAAGTTGTTTGTGAAGCGATTTGGCTACGCCACATACTCAAAGGACTTGGAATACCACAGACAAACTGACCACCATGTATGTTGAAAATGAAGCTTTTCTAAAACTTTTTCCAATCCAGTGTTTCATGAGAGAACAAATCACATTGAGGTACAAGTTCATTTCATACGTGAGCATGTGTTAAAGCACAACATCCAACTTCAATTTTTTCCAACAAGCTAGACAATGAGTAGATATCTTCACGAAGTCACTTGCACGTGACAAGTTCGAGTTTTCATAGATTTCCTCTCCTCATCCATTGAGACAATGCACAATTAAGGGGGAATGTTATGTTAATTATTATTTACCTATATATTAATTATACATTTCATATTAATTAAGAGTTTATGATGAATGTGTGATTCTTATGTGTGTTAAGTTAATTATTATTTACTTATATATTAATTATGCATTTCATATTAATTAATATATTTATTTTTGATATGGTTATATTTAATTATAAACCATATTATTGTTTCTATTCAAACAATATGGATGTTGTTATATTGTTTGAACAATGTTTTTATTATTATTCATTTGTGCTTCCCTAGATGTAATTTGGAAGCTACTATATTTTAAATTGGTTCTTGTATTGTTGCAACTCCTCTTTTGTTTGTATCTCAGACTATATAATATGTATAAATATTAAATCCTACACTATTATACCTAGTTGATTTCACATTAATATAATTCACAGTGCTACCATCCTTGTTTTGTGAAATTACAATGTGGTCCATTTGAGATTTATACCGTCAAAATTCCAAAGTATGGACCATGAGACTAGAGGGGTAAGTGCATAAGGTTGGGGGAAAAAAAGTGGACAAAATCCCTAAAATGAACAAAATTTGATCATGCTATAACACATACGCATTTATATGATTACGAAATGCATACGCATTTTTCTCTATATGAAGTTTATAAGGGCCTTAAGGAAAAACATTTACTAAAACAAATCTTAAGTATATCTTGTTTATTTAATTATAATAAAATAAATATTATAATTTAAATTTATTTTAGTGAATATAATATGTTAGGATCACTTTACACCTTATGGAAGTGGTCACTTAGCTCTGGTAGTTATAATCTTTAAGATAGTTTTTCAAAATCTAATGTGCTAAGTACTTATTCATTTTCGTGGATTTCAACAATGACCTAAATCTTTCAGCCATATGTATTGTAGTCGATCTTTGTCTTGAAAAACATATAGTCATTTTGTAGCCATTTATACCTTCCAGTTGGATTTTGGCACTACCACTACTTGATTTAGGGTTTAGGGTTTAGAATTCATTGTTTAAGACTCATGGTTCGGGTTTCGGGGTTTAGGGTTTAGAGCTCATGGTTTAGGGTTCCTATTTTTGGTTTTATAGTTTAGGGTTTAAAATTTATGATTTATTTCTCGGGGTTAAGGGTTGAGAGTTTAGGATTTAAGGATTAGGGTTTAGATCTCATGGTTCGAGTTTAGGTTTCATAGTTAAGGGTTTAATGTTTAGTGTTTAGGATTTAGTGTTTAAGGTTTAGGGATTCAATGTTTAGGATTTAGAATTTAGGTTTTAGGTCTTAATGTTTAGGGTTTAGGTTTTAGGACTCATGGTTGATGGTTTTGGTCTAAGGTTTTATGGTTTAGGTTTTTCGGCTTAGGGTTTTGGGTTTAGGGTTTAGGTTTTAGGGATCATGGCTTAGGGTTTAGGGTTTATGGCTTAGGGTTTAGGTTTTAGGGAGAAGAGTTAGTGGTTTAGGATTTAGGTTTTAGGTTTTATTGTTAGGGTTTACGGCTTATGGTTTAGGGTTTAGGGTTGAATATTTAGTGTTTAGGATTTACATATAGGGTTTAGGGTTTATGGTTTAGGATTTAACATTTACGAATAAAGGTTTAGGGTTTTTGTTTAGGGCTCACAATTTAGGGTTTAGTGTTTATAACTTAGGGTATATGGTTTAGTGTTCAAGTTTTAGGACCGAGGAATCACTTTGTGTGGGGTTTAAGGTTTAGGGTTCCTCGTTTAATGCTTATTATTTTTGCTTTAGGGCTTAAGGTTTATAGTTGAGGGGTTTAGGTCTTAGGATTAAGGATTGAGGGTTTAAGGTCGTAAAATTCAAGATTTAGGATTTAGTGTTTAGGGCTGAGGTTGAGGGTTTAAGGTTTAGGTCATAGAGTTTAGGGTTTAGGATTTAGTGCTTTGGGCTTAGGGTTAAGGGTTTAATGTTTAGGGCTTAGGGTTTAGGGCTTACGACTTAGAGATTAGGATTTAAGATTCAATATTTATGGTTTATGGGTTTATGGGTCGGGGTTTATGTTTTAGTTTTTAGGGTTAAAGGTTTATGGTTTAGTGTTTAGGGTCAGGTTTTAGGGTTTAAAATGTAGTTTTTACGGTTTAGGGTTTATAATTTATGACTCATGGTTCATAGTTTAGGTTTTTTCTTAGGGTTTATATTTTATGGTTTAAGGCTTGGGCTTAAAGTTTGATGGTTTAAGGTTTAGGTCGTGGAGTTCACATTTTAAGGTTTAGTGTTTAGGGCTCAAGGTTTAGGGTTTGGGTTTTAGGATTCATATTTTAGGTTTTATCGGAGGGTTTAGGTTTTAGAGTTTGGGGTAAATGTTTAGGGTTTAGGATTCAGGTTTTAGGGTTTAGGGTGTAGGGTTTAGAATTTAGGGATCATGGTTAGTGGTTTAGGGTTTAGGGCTTAAGGCTCAAGCTTCGGGGGTTAGGGCTGATGTCTAAGGGCTAAATGTTTAAGGTTTAGGGTTTAGAGCTTATCGTTTAGGGTTTGGGATCTAGGGTTAAGTGCTCAAGGTTTAGCGCATAGGGTCTAGGGTTTAGGGTTTAGGGTTTTGATTGTATAATTTAAATTCTAAAATATTTAGGATGAATGATGAAATCCTAAAAATTACCTATGTAATGACAAGATTATACTTGTAAAAAAAATCTTCTAAAACATGACAAATGGAGCTATATGACTAGTTCCATAAGGTGCAAAGTGAACCTAACATATTATATTTACAAAAAGAAATTTAAAGTATATTTAGTAAATATAAGCATACCAAAACCATGTATCATGTTTATACTATTAGGAACACATACACATTATAACACATGCATGTTATAGTGAGTACGCGTTATGTTTGTTTACTTCTCCATGTAATGCCTCAAGGCTTGGGGATCCGGTTTGATCCCCAAACCCGAGGCGTGAACCTACAAAAACACATCCAAAAATCCATTTTTTAGGAAAAGGAATAAATCACTCTTCCACCATTGTAAATCAACATAAAATGATCGATTTGTTTGAAAACAATTATACCACGATGTAGAGCGAGTTTTGGTTGTCTAAAATATAAGTTTTTTAAATTTTTGACTAATATAAGGTTTCGATATTAGTTATTTTCTAACAATTCCTTTATATATATATATATATATATATATATATATATATATATTGAATTTTAAACATGTCTATATTTTTCATATATCTTTTTTTGGCACATGAAATTGGAAAAATACATTTAAGCCAAACTAGGCGTAATTATATACACATTAAAAAAATCTATTTTTGATATTTTTGAGGTAGTTAGGGGGCATGGTTGGAGCTTCGTTATTTTTAAAAATTTAACATTTTTGTAGCAGAAAAACAATAAAAAATATACTCGTTAAAACAATCTAAAAACATTGGAGCCCAAACTAGATGCTCCTAGATATCTTTCTACCTAAGGGTTTTCAAAAATACTAAATGGTGTTAAAACAATTATGGGACACGTGAAATTCACTCTGTTATGTTTTTAACTAAAATAGGACCGTCTGTTTGTATTTTAATTATTTGAACCACTTAAAATTATTTGTTTTCAATAAAACAATTAGCTTAGAAACTAGACTCAAAATGTTACAATTAATATTTATTCAACATCTTCCGTTTTTGAGTGTAAATATTTCAAAAAAATCATACAATTTGAAGTTGTTTAATTTTTAGAAAAATGTGTCCACTTAAAACCCCTTTTCGCCACCCTAGATTGGTGCACCTACCTAGAGTGCATCATCGGGTAGTGAGTGTAGTTCGTATAAGTGGATATACAAAATGCGTAGTATGTATGGTATAATAGGATGTAAATGTAAGATGTGCCAATTTGCTAAGATGTATAACATAGTGGATGTAAGATGGAAGATGTAACATGTAATGTGAAGGATGTATAATGTAAGGTGATGTGTATAATGTGTTAAAATGCGTAAAATGTGATACATAACATGTAGTGGGTGTAGAACATGTATGATGTATGAAGACGTGTAATATCTATAGCTTGGAATGTAGTGTATAATGTGTAGATGATGTGTGATGATATATGTTGCCTAATGTGTTAAAATTAATTTGTAGCGTGTGGGGTCCATGTTTATAAAATCCCTCAATAGTCAAATGTGAACCAAAGAAAAATATTGCATCATAGGGTAATAACGATGCGTAGAGTGTAGACAGCAATACCTATGTTAGGAAGTTGATAAATACAAGTGTGGAACATGTGTCGATGCTAAGATTGTGGGGAAAATGTGTGAATATGATGCATCCCAAGTGCGTGTGAAGTAACAAACTAATAAAATTGAAGGAATATGGTACCTCATCCAATGCTAGTGGTGGCCAAAGCATATGACCATGCTCTAGCAATGGTATAATAGTAGAGAGTCACTATACATGTGAGTGAAGTCTATGTGCATGTGATGGTTGAATAGATGACGAGCGCATAGGTACGAAAAAATGTGTAGGTGATGGGACTGATGAAAAGGTGAATGTGGAGGTGATGGAAACCCGTGTGGAATAAAACAAATTGGTAACCTACATCAAGAGGAAATATATGTGTGAGGAATAGTTGTGTGTCTACGTAGATTGTTTGTGACTAGGTGAACTAGGAGTAGATTGTGTTTTAATTAACATATGATATGATATGGTAGATGAATTAAGGGATGCCTGAGTTGGTTCTCAAGGAAATTATAACCATGGAGGAGATGGGCATACACCATCGATAGAAATAACTTTATTATTATAAATGAACTTGAGTCACAAATGATTCATGAAAATGATAGAATGAGACCAACGAATCCAATTGAGGCCTAGAAGTATGTCACAACTATCTATGAATTGTCCAACAAGGAAAGGTACAAGCATAGTAAGAGTCCTACCGTTACATGAATTTTAACCACACCATATGATTTTTTCATCAGATATGAGATGTGCGAACGCAGGTAACCAATAATATCAAGAAGTGGTAGAGAACATGCACTAATAGGCCATGATGGGTCAACCTTAGTATTATTGATAGAGACAAGTCCAATAGAGGTGTTAATATGTAAATTATTAGAATAGAAAGTACCATGATAATCATAATCAAAGAAAGAGATGACTAGCGGAGTGATGTCAGAGGTAGCCTCCAAGAATGCAAGGGCCAAAAATTCAAGTGGACACACCGCGTAATAAGTATGATTAGCTGATGAACCAACAATGTTCTTTTCATGTTACAGAGGTGGGTTACCAAATAATTTGAGCTTACGATTTTCATTAACTAGTGGAAAATTTGTAGTTTTAGAAATTTAAGCTTAATGTTATCGATAAGATCTTGGATGATGGTGTGGAGTTTGAAGAACCTATTGGTAGAGTGTCCCACACAGTGGTGATAATAACATTGGAACTACTCATTGTAATACCATCATTTTGTCATGATGGATCCAATTCAAGTGGTGGAGGAAGCGTGATAGGATTACTTTCAAGAAGTTGTTGTAAGATAAGATGTGGGGAAATTGGAAATTTGGTCTAATGTTCATTGTGGCTATTATGAATTAATGTATTTAGTATTATCTACTACGTTGACAATGCATTTTATGTCATTAGGTTTAGTTATAGATGGTTTAAATGTTTTCTTACTTAGAAAACACATAGAGGATCATGCTTGCTCTTGCTATTTAAGATCTCCGATAGCTAAGAGCCTGGTTACATAAAGATTAAGAGCATGAAAAAGATAATCAAGAGAAGAAGAGGTATCAAAGAGAACACTCCCTAGATGGATGGTAGAATACTTTGGATGAATAAATCCTGAAGCTCAGAGTTTGCAAGAAAATTTGACATCTTGGCTAAGTAGTTTTTGTATCTTATAATGTAATTTTCAAAGCATTCGTTAGATTCTTTTTTAATCTATGTGAGTTGGGAATATGATATCTTAGAGTCGATATTAATAAAGAAGTGGGTGAGAAAAGCATTGGATAGATGCTTTAAGGAGGCTACCGAATGGATAGGTAGATTTTTAAACAAATATATATAATAATCTTGTAAATCGTGAGTAAAAATCTTAGCTAATAGGAAATCATCAACTACAAAATTAGACAAGCCACATGGAAATCTCGGAGATACTCTAGAGGGTCACAATGGCCATTGAAGATAGGTAGTTTAGGGGTGAAATTTGTTGGTAGAAATTAATAGGTGGATATAAAAATGGAGCATGTAGTAATAAAGTAGAATCCAAGGATGTAGATACTCGAGAAGTAACCTATTTTAATCAATGAATTTTTACTTGAAGCTATTGATAAAGAGAGGCAAGATCCTGAGTGCTAGTGGAAGGAGGTTTCACGTATGTGAAACAAGGGGTGGGGTATAATTATTAGGAGTAGGAACAAAAACGGGTATAATGGAGATGGGTGGAAGAGTACAAGAAATTAGTTGGGTATCAACTATGGTGGGAATAATGTTAGAAGGATTAAGTTCCCAAAGGTTTTTAGTTTCCTCATGACAATAATATATAAAAAATATAGATCTTAGGGATGTTAAATGATATGATCAATTAAATTCCTTAGAGGATTAACCCATAGCTAATAAGATTAAAAATATCCTTAAGTGATAGGTGGTGTCGAGCATGGGGCTCACAAAAATTATTAAACTAAAATGGGATCTAATCTGATGTTTTGTAAAGCAATAAATAAAAACTAAATAAATAAAGGAAAGGAATCAAGAAACTAAGTAAACATAAATGTGAAATTATAATGTGTAAGAGAGGTTTAAGAAGTCCTTAGCTGGTTGGATGAAGGTGTGAGACTATGTCATAATGTGAACCAAGAAAATAGTAAGAGAAAACAACCACAAAGAAGCCTAAGAAAGCACATATCCAAGCTCTTTTCTTTGGAGTGTGGCACCTGGAAAGCATTAGGAGTGCCAATGGGAGCTCTGGTCTACAATTTGGGCACTTGGTCTACATAAATTTCCTAAAACCCTCCTCTAAGGTGTCACTAGATGTTCTTCTATATTCTATTCTTGTCACACTAAAGTCAGTGGATTGTATCCGATGTCGTTGTAAGACTGCAACAAGGAATCACCTATAAAACCCTAGCCAAAGCATCAAAACCCTACAAAATAAATATGCATATGAAGGGGTCATATTATCCTCATCAGCCATAATGGTGGAATTACTAACGATCATTACACTACATCTCAAACCCAATATAGTTCTAGGTGAGTTTGTGAAAATCATGCCCTAGGTTACTCTTGTTCCAGTCGCACTTTGTGAAGTATAAAGAAAATAACTAGATGTCTAATGTAGAAAATGTGACCATCGAAAAAATATACGTTCCTCCTATGAAGTGTCATGCAGATGAACCACCCTTGTGTGCATTTTGATGGATCTAGAGGGATGTAAAAGTACCTTTCATTTCCCCTGTAATGGATGCAACTCTAGATGGTGATAGTAGATGTATAGTGTTTGGTCTGTCATTATGGTGGCATAAATTTATATTTAAATGGTTCTCTTTTTCTAATTTTGTAATTAACCTCAAAAAGGTCAACCAAAAAAATGATATAAAGCTCAAATAGTTAGAAAGTTCCCAAAAGGTGAGAGGAAAGTACAAGAGGATCATGGTACCCGGGGGGGACTAGGGTGCCTAAAGTTCCCTAGTTCTTGTTGGGTGCCCCATTCAATATAGGATGAACAAAAAATGACGCAATAGACAAGGTAAGTGCAAGTGTAAGTGTAAGATCCTAAATACAATAATAAGCAATGTAATAATGGCCAAAGACATGGGTTGATTATTAGTCGTTTCACTCAAGAACAATATGAATAGTAGTATGATACTGAGACTAAATATTGATTCCAAGTTCATGATTTAGTGACTAAACCTATGTGACTTAGCCGCTTGACTTTAGTTAGGGTTACTATTTGATTGTATTTAGAATTTTTTAGGGTTATTGTGAGGAGGCATGTGTATGCAACCAAGTGGCTACATGCACATACACTTGGTTGCATCTTTGCATACATCTTCCCATATATGTGGAGGTATATAAAGGTATATCATTGAAGGAAAGGTGTTGATGCATTCAAGGATAACAATTTTTCTTTGGACCCTTCATTTTATTCACTTGAATTTCAAGTGAAGAAATTATGGGGTTTTAAACAAAATGGTTAGCATTATTTCTTCATCCATGCATGGTATGAATATCAAATTTGTTGTCTTCAATATTTTCTAAAATGATTCCAGATCCCAAACTAAAATCCCAAAGTTCATATTGTCACCCGAATGCACACGTAATTGCCCGACTACATATACAAAGAGCTCAACTACATGTGCACCGCCTGACTGCATATGTAGCCTTTGGAATGTGTTTGTGGCTGCATGGCTTTAGATGAAGTCACTTGGTTACATACAAATCCCATTCAGTGTGCCTTTATGTGTTGGTAACCGTATGAAGATTGATACCTTTTTCTTCTTTGTCATGAATCATTTTACGGGATATTCACCATTTTTTCAAAAGTCCATTTTGAAGATTCGCCACCCATTCTATAATATTTTTTTGGAGGGGGTCTTAAAATGAACCATGGATATGGGATATAAATATTTTTACAATTATTTATTTCTTTTTCATTTAATTAAATTTCTTGTTTGTAATTTTCAATGTTTCTAATAGATTTATATTGATAAGTATAAAAGAGATAATATTTAATATTATACTAGGAATAATGCATAGATTGGCTTCAATAATTTAAGGCCTATTAGATCATGTAAAGATAAAATAGGAGACTTAATCTTGAAGATGTTTAATTACAAGTAGGGAATTATGGTAGAAGGAGGAACCTCAACAATTTGTTGTTTACAAAGAAATCTCCACAAGAATTTAATGGAAAACATTATGTTTCTACCATACTTCTCCCACTCACCTCTACCTATATTACTCTTTCTCTCCCATCAAGTTTCCATTATGTTGTATTGCTCTTCATGTCACTCATTTAGTGATACTAGAATAGTTTCTTTGTTATTGGCTTATTGTTCTGTTAGAAATACTATCTTAAAAAGTGAGATAGAAGAAAGTGACAGTGGCAGGTGGAGTAGGAAAATATGAAGGTTCTTGAAAATATTATCTTGGAAAAATTGGGTTCTTTCTCTTTCTTATAAGCATCATTGTGTATGGAAGTTTAATTATTAGATATGACATTAGAATATGAAAGTTAAATTCATCAAATTTCAAGCACTTTAACTAAGTGGAGTTAGTTTACAATAACTTGAAATTGTTGGATTTCATACATGTGAAGTTAAATTAATGTAATCATTCTCATCAAAATTTTCCATCATGTTTACAAAAAAGGAAGGATTAATAAAATATATACTTTTAATTTAATCATCTTTTGTTAACAAATTTCACACCTTTGGTATACATAGTTTCAAATTAATTGAAAAATTCTTTACATCTAGAATCACTAGGGTTTATGGACAGAAAATGTTGATGTTGATTAGGGATTTAAATTTCTTGATGTTTTTAAAAAAATGGAGTTGCCGTTAACATTGATATTTTGGTTATACGTAGGATTCCACTCGATATGGGTGGCATATTGAAAAATTTAAGTTACTATGTACCAAATTTTATGGAATTCAATATAACAATTTTCTTCAAGTCTATTGTTGGTGTGATTGAAATTGTGTTGTCACTCCAAGCATGGATAAAATTAAATATCACAATCCATACTAGAGGGATTATTAAAAATTAACTTAGCTTGGTAAATGTAGTGGCTCGGCCATTGGAAGGTTATTTGGCATGTATAAAATGAGATCCCCTATTTTTATTTGATGAATATGATCTTATATTATATTAATATTAAGATGATACAATCTGACTCAACAAAAAATGGGCAAAGTATGAGAACACACCCAAAACCATGAACAAACTAGGAAAAGTTTAGGAAAGTCAACAAAAACAAATTTAAAAACATCAAAGCTATGTTTCTACTACAAAATGTTGACTAGAAGAATCGAAACATGACCATCCGCCAACCAATACTAAGGTCTTTCCCAAGTCCGACATATCCCAGCCAAAGCATGAGGAGTCTTCCTCTTCATTTTCAGTAAAGAACCCACATGGGAGAGATGAGAAGAGCCATTCATGTGAACTTATGTGGCAGAGGTGAAAGTGAGATGCTCCACCCAACATGGGTGTACAAATCGGGCGAATTATATGAGCCCCAACCAAGTTGATGAGCTAGCACGGGTAGCCTCTACTCTAGTGGCGAGTTGGGGGGATAAAATTATACATGAATGATTGTGTGGAGATTGGTGAGCATGACTGAAAGTGTGTTGTGAAGGGATCTTCGGACCACCTTAGTGATAATTGTCACAGGGGAAGAGAGCACCAGAGGGTGAAGGTGCTCCCAAGAAATATTACAAGGGGTATCACCCCAATGATGCAAGAGGGTCTAGATGTTCTCCACCTTAAGGGCCACCTTGTTTGCTTGCACTTGTATCTACAACAACATATTGAGTTAACCACCGACTTATTATGTATAGAGAAATGGTCATCAAATTCAAGATTATACAATAAATAATAGTTCCTTTCTTTCTATATCTAATAAATACTTTAACCTCTGAAAGCATCAAAATATCGGAAAACATTTGGTTTAATATGGGATTATCTCCTAAAATAATATGTTTCTAGGTCAAGCACTCTAGACATAAGGGGAGAAAGAATAAATGAATCCAATTCCAAGTCCATTGGGATTTTGAAAACATAAAAATAGGTATGATAAGGTTTCTAAGTGTATGTAGAAAGGGTATTTGGAAGCTAAGACACCAAACTAAACTAGACATGCACTAATAAGGAGGCCTTGATGTAAGGTACACCACAAAAAGTGCACAATTTTGGGTTCCACATAGGAAGATTAGATTGAGTCTCCTTCTCCAAATGGAAGGAGAGGAGTGAGTCCCATACAAATTGTGGAGCTTATCAACCATGGGAAGTCATGGAGAAACCCAATGATATCCTTTACTAGTTAAATAGTTCCGAATGGGGTATCCACGTATCATTTTCAATATGTCCACCAAGGACGTAGGTACGTACTAAATTTTTTTGGCTCATATGATCAGAAACAAAATATATAATGTCAATGATACTAGAATGATAAATCATAGCAATATTGAATCAAGTTTCTATCCCATTCCAAGCATATTAAGATTGGATACACTTGCAAAAACAACGTCATGAATGGAAAAAATGGGTGCTCAAATATCTTGAGTGTAGGAATCCTAGAAACCTCTCCAAGACACTCGATATAGTACATGTATAACAAGTAATCACAAAAATGAGTTCTTGTTGACATAAATGGCATTACAAAAGGCATTAAATTTCCATTGAAGCCATGGTTTAATTTTCTACCATGCTTTCCAAATACTTTTGTGTAAAAAGGTGTCGACCACTTTGATAGGAATAGGAGCAATGAGAAGATTGGAAAACCCTAATCCTTTCTAGGTTAGGTGGCCATAAGAGGAACCCTTCTCAATGTCATGACATAGAAATACTTTCCAATATTCTTTTCCTTTAATAATGTGAATTATCCATTTGGAACAAAGTGTCTTCCCTCAAGCGGGATATCAATAAGGCCCATGCCTCTAGAGACTCTTGGAAGACAACATGTCTCTCAAAAAACTTGGTAGAACCTTTTTCCAGCGAGAAGAATTACCCTAGATAAAATATTTGAGAATATTTTCCAACTTTTGTGTGGATTTTTTTATGACACTCAAGAAGAAGCATAACTCACATGCGTAGCTTCAATAAATTTTAAACAAATATGGAATTATCTTACTAAGGACAATGGTTTGATGAGTCA
Organism: Taxus wallichiana var. yunnanensis; assembly: GCA_018340775.1. Lineage (NCBI taxonomy): Eukaryota > Viridiplantae > Streptophyta > Pinopsida > Cupressales > Taxaceae > Taxus > Taxus wallichiana. The sequence goes on along the minus strand of CM031243.1, from coordinate 769,690,461 downwards.
AGATTCCATATTTTTTTCCACTCTCTAGAAAACATACTGCCATAGCTCCATAAGAGAAACTTGAAAGGAAAATGGAATGCCAATAATTTTAAACATCTCACCATGGCCTAATATTTTCCAATCATAAGAATCCATCAAGAAGGGGCGGGGAGCAAGGATTTCCTGTAATCTTACATTTTTCTTTATTGAATACAAGCATTAGAAGCCAAACAGAAAATGTCCAGGCATTACATGGCATTGAGAATGTTACTTTCATCCTAAATTAAACTAAGGAAAGATTCATCAAAAAATTTCCCATTGAGTAATTGGGAACTATCTGCATGAAGGAAACACAATTGCCTTGACAAGCCCTCCGGATTTAGCTTTTGCAAGTGGATATCTAAAACCTTCCACCGTAAGAAGATAAATAGAAGGCACTAAGGGTAAACCTTGTCAATTCATCGAAGAGGCCAAAAGGAGCTGAATAGTGGCCATTAATGGTGATCTTGGATTAAGCATTAGCAAAATAATTTTTACAGATTGAATGAAAGTAGGGCCAAAACCCTAAGTCTAAAGCATGGAACTAATAAATGTCAATTATATCCTATCATAGGATTTTTGAAGTGCATTTTAATGAACATGGTAGGCTAGTTATATTTTTGATTACATTCCATACCTTCGTAGATGGTAATGATATTTTTCAAAAAGAAACGCCCTGGATGAAACTGTCTGATTTGGTTGTATGATAGTGGGAAGAATATGGTGCAACCGAATTACAAGAGACTTTGAAATAATCATATATGAGACATTGAGAAAGGTTATAGGTCATGTTTTGGTGATTAGATTGGGGTTTATAGGCTTAGCGATGAAATTTATATTCCCTTTATTGATGTAAGCACCAAATGACTAGTTCTAGAAGCCTTCGAGAAAGACTGATGGAGGTTTGACCCAAAAGTGTCCCAAAGTGATTTATAGAATTCCCATGGGAAGCCATCACATCTAGGAGCATTATCATTAGCTATTTTTATGTCCGCTTCATGCATGTCATCAAGGATGAGCATGCATTCATAGGAAATCTTCTAATCCGGAGAGAGTTTGAATTACATGACAACCAAGAGAATTCAAGAGTCGTCTTTTCACTCATGTGAAGAATCTTGAGATTGAAAACCATATTGTAGTGGGTGAAAAAGGCCTACAAAATATGTTGGGGTCCGTGACCTAAGCTTCACTATTTCCAATGGCGTGAATTTTCTGATAATAATTATTTTCTTTGAGGGAAACAAAAATTATTTCAAACACGATCCCCACTTTAAGCCAAGTAAAAATAGACACAAATGTTTTCTCCCAAACATTTTAGTTGTTCACAATTTGGATATTTTGATTAAGCTCTAACACCTAGAATTATAGAGCTTTAGAAAAGTATTTCCTTCAAGCATCACCACCACTCGGCTTAAATCTTAGGAGGTAGTGGAGTATGAATGACACCAAATTTTTCCAGCTATCGATGCTAGATTCTAAGGAATCTTTTCATCCTAGTCATAATATCATCCCACCACTGGGTCCAACTAGAACTTAGAGGTGGATGATAGTTTAAGAAGTGGAATGGTTATGGTGATAAATTCAAGACTCATTTGATATGATTGAGAGTGGGTTTTGATCCATTAACGTAGTACTATGAAAAAAATTACCTTTATGACATAAAGGTTGTCATAAGGTAGTATAGTTTGTAAAACTTTCTAAGTGATATGAAATTGAATAGAGGAGTGGTATTAATGGACTAAGTCTAACATCACTTCCATATGAAAGGATTAATTTTTTTGAACTTAAACAAATCTTGAGTTGACATCATGGCTCTGTCAAGTTGTTTAAGTTTAACCCAATCTAATCCACCTTGGAGATTAGATGAATTAAACCATGCTTCAAAGGTGGGAATGTGGGAGGCATTAAGGTCATAAAACCCAAATTTATTGCACATATAGAACCACACATCCCTTTTTCCATTTGTCCATCGCAGCGTAGGTGCCCATACTTATCATAGTTTAGATCCACCATATTATAGTCACTATATATATCCCAATAAAAATCGGTAATTTTTCTAGCTATGATCCACCATAGATCAACTCTTTCAAATGCATCATTAGAGGCATAAATATTGATAAAACCAAAAGGGAGAATATCAATATTAAATAAGCCCCATATGGCATGATTGGTGGGGTTGAAACCATGGTTGATAAGGAAAGGCCAAAATTTAGGAGAAAAAATGGATATCAAATCCCCATGCCCCCATCATGATTACTGTAAAATGCTAGACTGTCAGGCAAGATGGATTTACAAACCATCACCAACTCAAACCTATAACTTTGACTTCCTGCAAACACAACACATCTAAACTACAAATTTTTTGACAAGCTTTCAAATGATATATTTATGATTGGAGTTTGTGAAAGCCCACACATTTAATGAAATACAATTCATGGTAAATGGTGGTAAATGTGCATACCTTCCACATCCAATCCATCTAAAGCATCAAACGGATTTTACAAAAAATTAACATTATTGTGCTTCAATAAATCCTTTAATTCAACTTTTCTTTGCCTAACATGTTCTATTTTTTACTCCTCCTCTATAGAATTTACATTATGTAATAGGATATGATCGTCACTAGGCATGGAGTGGTGACAAGTACTTCAGGCCCTTTTGAATGGGCTATGTGAACTAGTTTCTAATACCAACTACAAATTTTGAAAAGTCAAGGAAATTTGGATGGTATTTATTGGATCTATGAGGACCGAATTCTCCTTGCACATGTTAGAGAACTTAATAAATAGGAAAAATGAGTCATCAGAAACAAGCTTCTTCATAATATGTTGGCTAGGGGCATGTTCCTTAACAACTGGCTTACTCAAGCGATTGGTCATAGGAGCCTTGGTCTGAGTTAGTATGTTTTTATTTTTCTTCCCTCTAACCTTTTTCCACCCTTCCTCCTAAGGCGGTTTATTCCCTTCACAAAACATCTTAGGCCTTGGGTGTTTATGTGGGACATAGATAGGACAATCATTGATCTTATGATCGAGGCTTGACATCGGAAACAAGTATTAGGAAATTTAATGTAAAAATACGTTGGGAATGTCCAATATCTCCCATTTGAATCAAAATGAAATATTTTAGCTCTTGAGAAAGGTCAACTTCAAAAGAAATGTGTTTATGTGATTGGTTGTTATAAAAGTGTTGAGGTTCCCTGCAAAAACTTTCTCTATAGAAGAATCAATTTGATGCATAAAATGGACACATGGGAATGAAAGGACAAAAACATGATCCAAATGGGAACTTTAAGAGTCGCATATTCATGAACCAAAAATATTTGGTCCATGGAGAGAGAACCAAAAGTTACTTATGCATAGACCGGATGGCTGATTGGTTCATTATAAGCGGGGGCATACGATAGGTCGAAAAAGCGAAAAGGAAAAAATTGCTCATGTTTTGTATGCTCTCGAGCTGAATGTTGTGAGCGGCCCAAGCTGAGTTAACCCATGATTTTAGCATGATTTTAGAGGGGATGTGACCCATAAAATAACCAATAATATAGAACTATTCTAACCACTTTGTCATGCAACATTAAACTCAAGAACATGTAAAATAACATAAGGGGAGATTCATTACCTCGTGGAAGACCTTTAGGATGAATTTCTATGGACATTTTTGTCGTGGTTTCATTGTTTGAATCTCCACAAGCTCTATCCCCAGATTCAATAACTGGGCTTGACGTGAAAGAGGTCATTATATAGGTCCTCCTAGGAAAAAGAAACCCTAAAAATTATTATAAAAGTAATATCCCATAGTGCCCAAAGAGTCCATGATATGACATGTGGGTAGAAGAAACCCCCAGTAGAGCACCCAAGAGCCCGTATTTGAGTTCTCTATATTTTATAGAAGATAAAAGGCATGATATATATTTTTCTTCGTAAAGGTTGACCCTTTCCACTCCCTATCATTAGCGAGAATCAATTTTCTTTATTTACACACAAGAAACCTCCCATTGCGATATTTGGCATTATTTTCTTTATTTCTTGTAGTTGAATTGAAAATATTGATATGCATATTATTATATGGCTACTTTGGGTGATTAATTAATTAATCACCCAATATATAGTATTCTCACATAATCTCAAATAAATATGCAATTTCTTATAGTTTCTAGGTCATTTAGTGTGATTTTATGCATAAAATATGTGTGAGGAATTTTTCTACTTGTTGTGTGAGGCATAAAATTGTCTTCTTCAAAATCTCCACATAGTCCTATGAAACAATAATCCTTATTATTGTAGTGATGATCATGGTGTGTACATTAAAAATGTGTTTGGTGCACTTCTCATGGAGGGGAAAAATTATATGACCCACCTCCAAATTTACCATTGCTATAGAGGATAAGTATTATTACAATTATGAATGGTCTCGAATATTATCTAACAATATCCATTCTGAAAGAAAACATAATAAAATATCAAATTCCATCACATTTATTTCTATCCACACTCCACCCTCAACTTCCCTCCCTAAATTCATTGCTTAAATTTTGACAAATCTAAATATATTCTCTTCACAACAATTTCATATTGCTCCTTATTATTATGTCATTTCTCTCAACCTATGACTTGTAATACATTTAGTTTTTATATAAAATAAAACAAAAGATTACATTAACAAATGAATTTTTATTTTTACAAATGTCTATCATTCTTGTAATATACATTATTATAATACAAAATAAAAAATTTACCTATAAAATATATATTTTTAAAATAAGATGTTATCAACTTCAATACATTTATATTGGATTTTTCATTATACAATTTTATAATGAATTTTTAAATCTAGGTTAATTATGATCAAAACTAATCATTAGAAATTTAGATACATGTAATATTTGAGTAATTACATTTTGAAAACATTAATTGAAGAAATGACATATAAAGATTTATAACAAACCATAACTATGTAGCTTATTACTAAAGAGTTTAAGGGATTCTATTCCACTATATTTTCTTAGGACATAATCTCACTCTCACTTTTTTCAAAGAATTCTATAAATTATTGTCTGATAGGCCTATAAACACATATACCTATCACCCATTTCAAAGAATAGGTAAGTGATGATTCTAGTATTGAATAGGGACTCCACCTACTCATTTTGACCTTCGTAATGTTTGAGATAAATTATCAAGATAATTAGTTAAATTTTTCTAGAAGGGATATAGTTTATAACATGTCATCGATTTTTTCATATTGGATGTTATTCTTCTATTTACCACCAAATCATCATCCATTTTAGTTGGGTTATCAACCTAAATGGATAATCAAACTAACGATATAATCTCACAAAGTGAGAATTAATTTTTTGTGCTCTTCCTAAGGTGGCATACAAGCAAGTACGTAAATCAAATAATAAACGTATTTCTTACTATAACCCGCAAGTTATGTTGACCATGAAGTACAAAAAAAAATTGAAGTGTCACTTTACAAGTGATAAGAATATATTATAGGAAATGAATTTTTATATTCACCACGACAAGCATACCATAAATTGTTTTCAATGTTTCATATTTAAATTCACAGATAAATTATGGAGTAGTAAGTATTTGATAAGAAAAAATAAATTATTGAACTCAATAAAACTCAAGAGAATTAGAGTTATAGATTGTAATAGATAAATTACCAGATGGAAAATATACAAAATCAATTTATATAAAATTTTATTCAATTTCCCCACCGAATCTAAATATGATTGTAAAGGTGTTATAAAATATCTAAATATCAATTATTAATTTTGTACATGGTTTATTTCCTAAAGCATGTATCACTTTGATGTATCACTTTTGACAATCATTTCCTCTAAGGTCTTAAAATGTGATGTGAACTTCATAATTTAGCTAACCCTAAATGAATGTAATAAAAATATTAAATGAGAATGTAAATGGAATTTTTTTTTTGAATCAAATAGAATTGTTCTAGGATCATTTCTCCTTTCTTGAAATTAACATATTGTAGAATTAGGGTTGTAGTTAGTAAATTAAAAATCAACTTTAGTTTGAAAAACATACTTTTATTTATTCATGTTTGAAATAAATGATTATTTCCATGAATAAATTGTGAGTAAGCTTACTTAAATGATTTGGTAATTATTTTCTATACTTAAGTGTAGGAGATCCAAATAAAATGGATGTTAAAGTATGAAATATTTCATGAGAGGTGAAAGAGGGAGTGAAGAATGATTTAATAAATAAATATTTAGTGAAATGTACATGATTTAAGAACCATATAATAGTATTTTAATCATGGATGAGGACCAAGGCATTTATATTTAATCAAATATAACCAACTATATTGATAAATTTTTGAATGGAGGAGCGAATGAAGATGGAGAGATGGGAGAGAGAATGATGGAGGAGTGAATGAAGATAGAGGAGCACCGACGAGCATGGGCAGCACATCAAATGAAGACGGTGGAACAAAGAATGGAAGATCGTAAATTGGGGGTCCTGTCCGCTACCCATGCATCTTCAAAAGCTTAAGTTCTCACCCTTGTAAATGAATTAATATTTCCATTCCCTCTAAGTGCTTTATGCACATTGTCATGCTAGGCTAGGTAGTTTCTCTTTTCCCCTAAGTGCTTTGTGCATCCTATTGCTAGTAAATATGCATGTTTGCGTTCATCAGCTCCACGGAAAGAATTGCAGCACCAAGGTGTATGTACTTTTGGCTACAAGATTTTTCAAGACACAACATAGGGATCCTCTCAAAGATATCTCCATCATGGAGTGATGATAGACCAAATTTGACCATTCCTAAGTTGTTTGTTTATAGGGCTAGAGAATGATTCAAATATTCAGAAATTGTGGGAAATTTCATTTGAATTAAACCAAACATGGATTTAGTAAGTGATTGGTGTGGGAGGAAATGGAGTTGCAAGGTGGAGGTTAGATCTCTTTTAGGGGATGTATTTCTCTTCACTCTCCCTAAAATTCTGGATCTGCGCAAAAGTGTTTCAAGGGGTGTCGTGGTTTTTAGGAGAGCTTTCCTCAAATTTTGTCATTGGCATCTCATGATGTTACTATAGGATAAATGTAAGGATCTATCTATTTTGTTTCACCTTATGATGTTTTGAGAGCCGGGATTATTTTTAGGGATTGCATGATCTATGGTTTTTCGATTGCAATCATCCCTACAACTAAAGCCCGATCCAGATAGGTTTTTCCTCATCTTTTCATCAATGTTCTATTTGGATCTAAGGTGCCCAAAAGATTTTTTTGGATTCTCGAGTTGATAGATGGGATAAAAATATTTATTTTGAATTTTTTCCAAAAATCTATGATAAATGCATAATGGTGGGCTTTTTTTCAAAGAATTGTTCTAAAGGTTATTCGTCCTCACATCACGAGAAGGATGATATTGAACCCAAAAAAGTCTGTTATACAAATCAATGATGACTCAAAGGAGGAATATTAGGAGGAGCATAGTTTTGAGATGGAGGAAAATGAAGGGATGGAGGAAGATGCTTCCTATTTTTTATTATTGAGAGTGTTAGCAGACGGGAATGTCGGAAGAACGTGCATGTTGCTTTGCCTCTAGATTACCATTTCAATGGTGAGTGGAAAGGTGGGCCCATTAGGAAGGATGAGAATTCAATTTTTTTAATTTTCTTTGTAGTGCTTGGGTCGAGTATTAAATGATATACGTCCTTGGGTTGATGGTGGCAATCTGGAGGTAAGATCGCTCTACTTGGAAGAAGGTCGGTGGATTTTCTAGATGGAAAATTAGAGATGATCCTTAGGCCCGGAGATGGATATTTGATAGGACCATCGACCTACATGAATGATGGTGATGGGTATACTAAGGTTCATAATAAGAAACATTAATATATAATGAATGACCGTGTTATCTAGCGACTTCTAGTGGTGAGTCCTACTTTTTTAATCTCTCTTTATGTTAGGTCAAGTCTCATTTAATGGTCTTTACGTTCATCTTACATTATCTTTGGCTTATCTTTTCTTACCACTTGTATAGGCCATTTATTTTATTCCTCGTAGCTTTATATTTTAATCATTTGTTTCTCTCATGATGCATCCGATGCTATAAGGATTTTGGGAGTCATAATCCCTATTTTATTACCTTATTTTAAAAATATTGATAATTATTTAAAAATATTATATGAATTATAGATACTAAAATTTGATAGTGTTTCCTTTTGGAATATCGTGTTTTACATTATATTCTAGCTACCAAAAATGCTCGTACTTGTAATCCATTCATAGTATCGCTCTAAAATTTCCACAACATGGTCTAATTAAAATTATGAAAAAATAAACTAAAGATGCGTAACACATTTTGTATTCACAGATAGAAATAATAGTTTAGGAGTTTTTCTCTCCTATACAAACTTATATGGAAGGGTTAGGATGTCGACTCATGTGGTGGATATCATGTACGGTCCCACCACTTCTCAATCATTTTCTTCACTTTGAATATGAAATATGTTTTAGGTCATTTAACCTTCATAGGGCTAGAATATTATAATATCTCACCTATCACTACTACACGGGTGGCTTAATGAATTGTTTTAGAAAAATAAGTCATTTCGTTGCTAACTTCCTCCCTTATATTTATGTTAATATTTTTACTATTTACATCAGTTAACATTTTATGTGTTTCCATACACTTTTTGAATAGTTCTACGGTTCATGTTTTTGGCATACGCTTGTTGAAAAAGCCTAGGGTTGCGAAGAGTGTGGGAGTGTGATAGCTTAAAGGGATCCCTTGTTTTATTTATAAAAATCTAAAATATATATCCTTTCAAAACATTAAAAAAAAAAATTCACCAAATGTAGAAAAAAAAACCTCTTTATATCCCGAGCTAATCTAAAAATAGTTTGTAAATGTTAGATTTGTCGATGTTTTGTAGATATCAGATTTTTTGAGCTCGCATGTAGAATTTTTGTTGATATTGTAGTACTAAATAAGGAATAGTTTGTATATTTCCATCATCATGATCACAAATATCCTTCGACATCTCATTATTTAGATAATAGGTAATAAAATCTTAGATTCCCACATTTTCTTAGGTTAGGTTTACAATAAGATTGTTACATTTCTTACAATCTATATAGCCAAATGTATTTTTGTTTCCCCGATCTCCTAAAAATGATTTTGAAGCTGTTCGAGTAATTCCTATGTTGTTTTCTCGGATATTTTCATGGACACGAATGGGGTCCTTGTTATCTCTCGAAGTGCACCATGTGTTGAGGGTAACAGTGTTCTAAGTATGTATCTTCCTCACTTCATAGATAAAACTAATACACCTCATGGGCTATGGGTATCCCTATTATGAGGTGAATCTCTAGGATTACAAGGTTGGTTCCTTCTTTGGATGCATCCTAAAATATAATTTTGGGGTTAAGGGAACAAATGGTTGTAACATAATATAAATGAAGGTGATACAATAAAAGTATTGGCAATTTTTTTAGAGATACATGCACAATAAGTTTTGAATAAGTTGTACAATCAAGAAAAATGGGTTTCAACTAATTCCAAGGAAAACAATTTACTGTTGAGGGATTGTCACACTAGGAGTGCAAATCACTACACAACAAAGATTGTAGAAAACACCAATTTGCAGCAAGGTAAAATAGTCTAAGAAAGCTTAATGAAATTTAGGGAATAAGATTCACAAGAATAAACTGCATACATACACACTACTACAAAATAATTGGAAAGGAAACAACTGATTCTCATATAAGGGAAAATCTGGCAAAATGGCTTCACTCTCCATACTAAATTCCTCCTGTCAAAAAATTTTTGTGCTTTTCCAATGCACACATATATAGAAAAATTATTCACCCAAGCCCCTAAAAATAAACTAAGTCTAATTACACTTGCATGCTATTATTAACCTTCATTGTGAATAAATAAAAGGATAAAATAACATGATGTTACAATTAGGCAAAATTAGCCTTTTAACTCCAAAAATACATCTCTAGTCGAAGTATAGTTTGACTCATCTAATTCTAATACAATGAATAAATCTGGGTGAAAAATTTAGCTAATATTAGCCCCTTGCTTGACGTGCAAGTCTCCTCTAAAGTGCATGCAAACTATTATATCCTATAATGAACAACTAAAATAATCATCTCTTTATCCCTTTAATAGTCCTGATTGTGACACCCCTTGTAAATAATAAGGTAATATAACATGCTGGTAATGACATATTTTTTTCATCCTATAGGGACCATGTGTGAACATGCTAGAAATTAATAATTCTCCATCTATTATTGGCCACCTTTCAAGTATGATGTTTTGGCAAATACTAATGTATTTTTGCAAAGTTTAAGGTAAACATTGGTTCCTTTTGAATCTAAGGGATTGGGCCCTATTGAATTTTATATAAAATATATTATTTTGGCATACTTTAGTCTAAGGTAAAGTAATTATTACTTTTGAATACTTAGGCCACCATTGGAAACATTCACAACAACTATGGTCAAAATAAATAATAATTAAAGTGGGAAACAGTCCCCCTTCTCATGATGCTTGATCCCTTAAATCCTTTTGTCATTGATTGCTAACTCTAACTGTGGTAGAGTTTCATAGAAAGGTTAAATTTTTGTACTTTCTCTCAATTTGGTAGAGTTAAGGAAACCACTGATTGAACTAGGTTACTTCTGCATGTTGATGCTTGTACTTTAGATTTTGTACCGTTGATATTAACCATGGGTGGGTTAGGTAACTCAATGAACAAGTTAATAAAAATTGAAAAGGTTGGAACATGTTAATTTTTCTTATTTTCAAGCTCCTAGGGTTGGCCTTGGAAAAATTTCACCAAGCCGCCATTTTTTGATCGTTTTGAGCTCTCTTGCTTTTGTTTATACATGTATGATTTCCAATTCTTTTAGATTTCTCTCAATACTTGGTCCGTAGCTCTCTGTGAATCTTTTTGAAGCCATTATCATTTCTTTTAAGGTCTGGTTTTTTCCTTTCTGTGAGGTCTCAGTCACGAAAATTGAAAACGGTAAGCTTCTGGTTGTATAAAATTTGTTTCTTGACTGTTCACTTCTAAAGAACACTACCTGAAACTCTTGTGTTTCCTTGGCATTTTATGTGATTTTTGATATTGTGGAACGTCCTTTGGATCTTAAAATGGTTATGGATATTCATTTTCTCTAGACTTAATGATCCTTTAGGGTTTAAAGAACACGAATCAAAATGGTGAGTTATTACTCAATCCTTGAGTTTTACTAGAAGCTTGTGAGGAATCTTTGACGACTGTGAATGAATAAAGTTTTTTCCCTAATATTTATTCGTATATTTTCTCTCTAAAATTTTGAGGAGGAAGAATGGAATCTGTATCCGTTTATACTTTATTCTTTTGATGATCTTAAAATGGGTTTAACCCATTTATTTGTAAAAGCACTGTGAAATACTTTATGGGTACTTGGCTATTTGTTTTGCAGCCATACAAACACTATTTTTTTATATGAAGTTGTATATGTTTCTTTTCTTTTGTTCTATGAAGCATTCTAAGATAGTGAAGTTTTGTAACTATTAATAACCTTGAACGCCTTCAAATTCTTCTGTAAATCTCTAGAAATTTTTCATGGCCGTTGAAGAATAAAATTTTTCCTTCTTTGTTGGCGTATACTTTCAAACTGTAGATTTAAAAATGCTTGTTTTTAATAACCCAAAATGGCTATTAATCCTTTGTTAAAAATATCAGATCTAGAAATATTTTGACATGGTATTCTACATTTTCTCTATGCCATTATTACTGTCATTCAAATTCTATGTTTGAAAAACTATGTCTCCATTTCAAATAGTTCGGGTTTCATCCTGTGGCCGACTATGTCTTTGACCAAACTTTTGGGCTCTTTTATTTTTGGTTCTATAGACTGAAACTGTGATGGAATTGTACCCCATTTTTGTAATCTATACTTGAATCATTGTTATGTCATTGTAATAAGTCTCTATATTTTCATAAGGCTTCTTTTCTTATTGTGAGTTAACAACTGGTAATGATTTCAATAGCTCATTTCAGATTAGTTCCTTCTTTTTTTTTTCTCTAACACTTGGCTTGTTGTTAAAAGTTGCATTCTATAATTCCTTGTAGGTGAAGTATATTTGGAAGTCAAAATTGTGTCTATTCTTTTGTCAATTATAACTACAACTCACTTTGTACTTGCTTGTATAAAAGTTGTACCTGCTTGAATATCTTGCTCATTATAGACTATATACTTCATGTGGTGAGATTTTGTAAAATGATCTGTACTTGATGATTTTTCCAAGTTGTTTTAACAAAATTTAAACCTTCATTGAATTATGTCCTTACTTTCTTAATTTAGTGATAATGGCTTTGAACACTTGTACTTTGTGACTTGATCATTGTGAAATGGCATGAATGAATTTTCTTCTGTAGCCTTGAATTCTATTTTATGTACTGATGCAATACATACTTGTTAGTACAAAATTTGAACCATGAAAATTATTTTTCATTCTTCAACTACTACATGCACCTACACACTTAAGAAAATAGTTAGAAAATAATAGGCTTGCAACCTATCTTGTACTCCATGCTGACTTTTCTTCTTCTTATTTTTTTTCTTCTTTTTGTATAGATTTTCAAAACATGCGTGTGCTTTTGTAAGATAGTAACTCCTTGATTCTGTATCTAGTTTTTCTAATGTATCATATTTATATTTGATTTCAAAAGATTCATTTGTCTAAAACTAATAGAAAAAGCATTCAAATTAAACCCGAGCTCAATATTGACACTATTTTCTTTCTTTTCCCTAGGTACAGTGATGTAATGCAGAAGATGAAGACCAAGAGAAGATGATGAAGACCAAGAGAAGACCCAAAAGGAAATGATCAGTTTTCTCTATAATATTTTTATTATTGCTTTATGCACAGGCATCTTTTAATTCAGAAATACATAAGTTACATCCCATGGATTGTGTTGGAAACACTAAATTTCTTCATGAATAAATGACATTAATTTCTAAAACTAAGTTCTATATTTCTTTTGAATTCATCTTGTAATATGTATTGATTGTATAACAAACTAAACAACTCAATAACATAGTTAATACCACTTAATCATAATAAATAATAAAATTTGATGTACCTTATAACTTAGTAATGAACTCTCCTTCATGCAAACTATAACTCTAATTGTTTCTATGGGATGAAATATCACACCTATGCTATGATTCTCACCTTCATCAAGGTTATGCATTGGTCTTTCAGGGCTTATGTATTTCCATGTTGATTATGAACATGCAATTGCAACATATATGAGGTGTTGCATTCCAAAAGAACACATAACTTTAAATTGTATTGATTTTCAATCTACTGCACCTCAAAACATTAAGAAACCTTCCTTCCTTTCCTTAGTTAGGTATCTTACATCAATCCTCTCCATTTGAAACCAATTTTTGAGTTTCCAATTTTGCACGAGTGAAAATTAGCAAGATTTCAGGTGATACTATGGGGAAAAGCTACTTGCTAGCTTTAAGACTAGTGCATTTCTCTTTTCCATTGGGCATGGAGTCCAAATCCTATAACCAAAATATGTACTTTTCTCAAAATCCACCTTTTTGAAAAAAACTAAAACTAGGAAAAGATCATTAAATTAGATCACATGCGTGAATGCACTTATTGAAATTGAAAGCTGCAATGTGAATGGAATGCACTTATTGAAATGGAAATCCTACTTTAACCAATACCGATAAGATCTTCAATAACATTTCTTGAGATACATACCATTCGAGGAATGGGAAGCTCCTCTCGAGCTTAGACTTGAAAGATGAAATAGATTTTACTCTTTGTAGGAGGAAATCATGTAAAGACCACTCCAAATTGTATCAAATTTTTGTGGTTTCTTGGCTTTTCTCTGTCAACATCCCATTTTACCAAAATGTCTCCTTCATAAAAAATTCTAAAATTAGTCTTTTAGTTAAACGTGCTTTTGATCTTTTCTAATTTATCTCCATGTTCAAGTGAGCTTGATCTCTTAGCTTTTGCAATTCTATAAGTTCGCATAACAAACATGCATTGGTTCACTCTCAAGTAATTCCATCTGATGTAATAAATTTGATGCGGACATCTCATTTTAAATAGACATTATTGCCTCACATCCATAAACAAGCTTGTATGGTGTATTGCCAACCGATATTTTAGGAGTCACTTTTTCATCTCAATGTACTAAATTTAACATCAAATAACAAGCTCTATGGTTATCTTTAAGTGTTATTTTGATAATCGTGAGAAGATTATTATTAGTAGTTTCAACTAATATAATACCTTGTAGGTAATAATTAGATAAATTACTTAGATGAAAAGCATGTTTGACATCCCAATTTGTTACCTTTGCACCAAAGAAAGCTAAACCATTATTTGAGATGATAGTGGTTGTAACATCAAATCTACAAACTATATCTTCATAGAATGATAATATTGAAGTTTCATTGGCTTCTTTCAAAGCCACTACTTCATTCTAGCGAGTAAAATAATTTATGGTAGTAAAACGCCACTTTTGTCCTTATGATGAAGGAGGATTTATCATGTCAATAAATTCAAGACCCCACTACATAAATGGTTGATCAACCGAAATAGGATCTAAGGGTAGTGAAAGTAATCATTCGTTTCCAAAAAAGAATGCACACTTTTTACTTCTTAATCCATTCTAATAAGTCCTTCAATATGTTAGGAAAACAATAACAAACTTTCATAATTTTAAGAGTTGTAGTATGTGCTGAGAAATGACCTCCGATAGATCCTTCATGAAATTCAGAAAGTATTTGTTGTACTTTATTGAAATCAACACAAAGCAACAAAACTCCATTCATATATTTCTTGAACAACACACCATTAATAAAATCATAAGGTATGGCATGCAATCTCAAATACTTTCATTTTTTCTTGTCCATACCTTCTGTATATGTGTCATGTTATAACTAAGTAATCAAATAAGTCATCCAACTTTATCCTAGAACCTCCAAATTGAGTTCCGGTTGCTGATTTTGGGGTTGTACTAAAGTTTTAGGTTGTTGGTATGAAATTATAGCATGTTGTAATGGATCTGCAGCCTGTTATTTTTCCATATCAACAATCAAATCTTCACATAATCCTTTTCCATGCACTATTTTAACAACACAAATATCAACACCATATTACATAATTGTTGTAATCCAACATGCTCACTTCTTATTCAGTTCCTTGATCAACAAGAACACTTTAACACTTGGGTGAGAAACTAAAACATGTATCTTGTTATTTGAAATCATCTACTTGAAATTTTTTAGTCCTCTAACTACTAAAAGTACCTTTATTTCAAGAAAATTGTACCTTATCTCATATTCATGTAAGATCTACCCAAAGAAAGCAATGGGTTGTTCTATGTTCTCATCATTAACTTGAGTTAATATGGATGAAATAGTTTTAGCTCCTGCAAGTGCATACATTGTGAAGTCTTTATCAAAATTTGGATTTGCCAAATTAGGAGCTTGTGAAATAGCTAACTTAATGGCTTCAAATCCTTTTCTTCCTTCACTGGTCCAAGAGAATACTTTACCCTTCTTTAGCATAGTTGTTAATGGATTTACCAAGGATGCAAAATCTAGAAAAATATTTTGACAAAGTTTATTTTTCCAAAAAACTTTGTAATTCCTTATTATGATGAGGTAGGGACAAATGCAAAATTACATCAATTCTAAAAGGATCAATAGCTAATCCCTTCTTAGAAACAATATTTCCAAGTAATTTACACCAAAAAAAATGGACTTCTTGGGCTTCAGGTGAGACTCCAAATTTCATGCAAATCTCAAAAGTCTTCCTTAAATGCATAAGATGATCATCAAAATTATTTGAAAATATAGTAACATCATCTAAATAAACCAATATGCATTTATTTAAGAGGCTATGAAAATCCATGTCCATGGCACACTAAAATGTTGTACTAGCATTAGAAAGACCAAAAGGCATTCTTTTGTACGCATAAGTGCCCCACTTCATGGTGAAGGTTGTCTTGTAGCTATATTCTTCATGCACAAGAATATGATTGCTTCAACTGTAACCATCAAACAAGGACAACCTATCTAAAGCTAAAACTATTCTGAAAATCTGATCCATGTTGGGTAGCGGATAGTGATCTTTCAATGATGCTTTATTAAGATCTCTGAAATCCATACATAACCTTATTTCACCTTTCTTTTTTGAATAGCCACAAGATTAGTAACCCAACTTAAATTCTTTAATGAAAAGATAATAAATGATTCAATTAGCTTCAAAAACTATTTCATCATCAATGGTTCCATTTTGATATTTATATGTCTTTAGTTCGCCTTACAAGTTTTACATTTTGATGTAATTATATGGTATCTTTGAGCTAAACTAGGATCAAAACCTCTCGAGATCTTGGTATTTCCAAGCAAACACATCTATATATTCCTTCCATAAGTCAACAAAATCTTGTCTTTCAGTAGTAGAACATACATTTCCAATATTTATTTATTTTCCTTCATAACTAAGATCTCTTCATAACTATTAGCATGGGTAGAAATTTTACATTTATCCTTTTAAAGCTGATCATCGAACTGAAAATGACCTCTAAAGTGACAAATCCTTGAGGAAATTTTTTTATCTTAAGTTCTACAATCCGGACACCATATTGTTGTTGGAATTTTTCTTGATTAGCTACAGAAAATTCAGCTTTTGCCACGAAATCTACAAAAAGAAAATTATCATCCTCAAAAACCTACTATTTTCCTCATTATCGAGCACTTAAGGTCTAATAAAAACTTTCTATAAGGCTTTATTTTTTCATTTTCAACTTGTTCTACCACTTCAAAACTAGCTCAAACTACAACAAGTTTGTCTCCATGTTTTTTTAACTCTTGGGACTGATTGAATATTAAATATTGAAAATCATGTATTAATTCCCAAACTTTGTCCCTATAATATTTCAAGACTATATTTTTGCAAACATTATAGTCTTTAACTTGATTGATGACTAACTCAGAATCACCAAAAAATTGTAACATGTTGATTGCTCTCATTATAATCCATTGTAGGCCATGAATCAATGCTTTGTATTCATCCATATTACATGTACATGAAAAGTACAAACTTAGAGCTAAAAAAACCTCTATTTTGAAGGGGAAGTAAGCATCAAACCTACACCTTTTCCTTTGTTGGTTTTTTCACCATCAAAATGAATCTTCCATAAGCCTTTTATAGTACTTCCTATTTTTGAGAATAAGGAATAGGTGCATTTTCTTCATGAAGACAATAAACACAAAATAATTCTTACTTGAAAGGATCATAAACATATTATTCATGCACTTTCTCATCCATAATTAAATTAGAGAACCATCTAATGTAGAAATCTATTTTGAGACACCAAAATCAATCGATCTAAGGCTACGTAATTTGCTGCAACATTTTGCAACATGAGGTGAATATGAAATCTAGCTAAACGCTCTTAATTTATTGTAACCTTAGTTCTATACCTCATGGTGAAAAAAATACCAATATGATAAAAGATAACGACCGATATTTGGTGTAAAAGCTATTGATAAGAAAAGAGATAAATAGGAGATAAATCTAAAACAATTACATCTTGTAAAATTGAACCACTAGGGACAAGCATGTAACATTACCTCCAATTTTTTTATGACACCAATTGTGTTGGTTATTTTCCCATAAAGCTACAATACACTTTTTTTGTTGGTTCATCTCTTGGAGCCCAATGATTTTTCTATTTCTTTGGTCATGATTGTGCTTCTTGCACCACTTGTCAACCATACAATTGTTAACTAAATTGTCTCCAATATTAAGAGAAAGGTAAAAAGGAGGTGATTTTTTTATGTCATGAGCATGCAATAATTTTTGTACCGTCCACTTAACATTCTTTAAACAATCCTACTCAACTATACCAAAACCCATATCATCTTTCTCAACTTCTTTTCCTATTGGTTTGGAAGAAATCTACTACTTAGCAAGCTCATGAGTAAGTAATCTTTCTATCCTAGAATAATAAAAGCATCCCATAAAGAAATACTAATATTATGCCTTTTCATAACCTTGATAACATTAAATGAGGCTACAACATTTTTAGAATAAGCTTTAGTGAAAATTCAATCTTCTTCTACAGACTTTGAAATATGTGGTATGAATAACCATCTAAGATCTAGTTGAATTTATTTTGGCTTCTCTTTACAAGCTGAACCATTTACTTTTTTATCAATAATGGTAGGTAAAACAGTCCTTTTTGTTTTTTTTCTTGATCTTGAGCCTTCTTTTTAGCTCTAGTTGTAACTACAATAAAATCTTCCTCTCCAAAACTGACCAAGTTTTGTTCAGGTGGTTTTTTATTCTAAGCATCTTGTTTCCCACCCTCCATTTCAGGCATAAATAATGTTTCAGATTGTGGTTGATCAACAAAGCTTAAATTCAAAAGGGCATTTAGACAACTAACAAATGGATGAGGCTAATTGCATGGTAAAAACCACTCTTCAAAGGCCATATTAATTTATACAAGGGCATTTGAAATGTTGGGATATTTAGGATCAACTTCTCTTTGCTTATAAGTCTCGCCTACAATTTTGATTGTGCTCATATGGCTACCTATTCTATTGACAAGCGTTATGATAAGCCCTACTAGGCTAAGAAAAATTCCTCTTCAATTCTATTATTTCATTTCCATGTGACTAGAAGGTGTTTTTTATGTCAAAAATATGATTTTGAGGGGTTATAACATTAGGATCTATTATTGTAATAGGTTGTGGAATAGGTATCAAATATGATCTAATACGCATAAAGGGTCTAAGAGCCAATTTTCCTTCTTGAATAAGGTTGTTTTCAACTCTAATAGTAATATCATAAGATGTTGGAAGTGTGTTTTCTCCCATGAATTTATCATGGTTGATATAACTATTTAAGACTCTAAGATAATATAGGAAAGAATGATCAAATTGAGCCTTAATAGTGGCTGGAATTATTTCCCATGTTCTAGCAAATCTGATGTTAAAACTGGCCATAAATTCATTAGGAAAACACTTAATTATGGACAATTGTTCTATGAGAGACAAGTGATCATAATTGTCTTGAAACTGGTTATGTAATTGATTTCCCAATTCATCCCAACTTTTATAGTCCCTACTTGTAAGGTTCTATACCATTGCAGAAGGCATGTCCTTTAAATGATGTAGTGAAGAGTCTTAAGGCTATATCTTCATGACTGATATTATGGAATGAACAAAGGGTTGCAATGTATTTAATATGCTCAATGAGGGTAACATGATTTTCACCATGAAATGAGAGTAAACCCTTTAAGGTAGAAACATGTATGTCATGATAAAATATAATTATTAAGAGGGTGCCATTATTGAAGGTAACAAAAATTATGGGACGTGGTGGTTGTTGAATCATTGGAATAAATTGGATCTAAACAACATGATTGACATGAGGAGAAGAAGGATTAACCAAACCATGCCTATAATAGGGAACAATATTTCCAACTATTCTTCTTCTCACAAAATTTAAAGGTAATGAAATAAAATCGGTAGGAAGTCCTCTTACCGATGATCTTATAGTCACTTTAGGTAAGGAACATGCTAAAAACTAGTCTAAAATTAGCCTCACGAAGTCTCTAAATAATTTTATTTTGATTTTGAATGGATGTCTACAAATTTTTCCTTCCAAAAAGGTTTTTTTTTCTTCTACAAATCTGGTGCAAATCTTATTCGTGGTCTCACCGGTGTGTAAAAAAACCATCTCTCTAAAGTGTACCCTATGTTAAGGGATAACAAGTGTTATATTTCTGTCTCTCCCCCACTTCTATAGATATAATTGATACACCTAATGGGATATGGGTATCCCTATTGTGAAGTGAATCTCTAGAATGACAAGGCCGGTTCTTTCTTTGGATGTATCCTAAACTAAAATCGTTGGGTTAAGGGGAAAGCATGGTTGTAAAATAATATAAATGGAGGTGATACACAAAAGTATTGGGATATGTTTCAGACATACATACATAATAAGTTCTGATTTAATTTGGACAATCGAAACAATGTGTTTCAACTAATTGCGAAGGAACACACTTTCTTGTTGAGGGTCTGCTCATAACAACAAAGTGCGAGATCATTACACACTAAAACTAGAAGAAAACACCAATTTACACCAAGGTAAAATAGTCTAAGAAATATTAATTAAATTCATGGAATAATATTCAAAGAATAAACTACATACATACATAATACTGCAAAAAATTTGAAAGGAAACAAATTATTCACATATAAGGAAAATTTGGCACAAAGGCTTCAACTCTCCATACTAAAGTCCTCCAGGTCAAAACCCTTTTTTGTGCTTTTCCAATGCACATAATATATAGAAAAAATGATTCACCTAACCACCTAAAAATAGACTAAGTCTAACTGCACTTTCATGTTATTATTAAACTTCATTGTGAATAAATAAAAGAATAAAATAACAAGCTGTTACAATTAGGCAATAATAGCATTTTAACTCCAAAAATACATCTCTATTCAAAGTGTAGTTTGACTCATCTAACTCCGATACATTGAATAAATTTAGGTGAATAATTTAGCTAATATCAGCCCCTTACTTGATGTGCAAGTCTCCATTACGGTACATGAAAACTATTCTTTCCTGTAGTGAATGATTAAAATAATCATCTATTTATCCCTTTTATAGTCTTAATTGTGATAAACCCTTTGCAAATAATAAGGTAATACATGTTGATAATGACATATTTGTTTTCATCCTGTGCAGACCACCTGTGTACATGCTAGAAATAAATATTTCTCCCTAATTTAATGCCCACCTTTGGAAGCATGAGGTTTTGAAAAATAGTAAGGTATTTTTGCAAAGTTTAAGGTAAACATTGGCTCCTTTTGAATATAAGGGCTCATGCCCCTTTCAAATTTTCTATGGAATATATTATTTTGACGAAACTTATTCTAAGGTCAAGAAATGATTATTGTTGAATATTCAATAACCTTTGGAAACATTGACATCAACTATGGTCAAAATATATAATAATTGAAGTTGGAAAAATGCCCCCTTCTCACGATGCTTGACCCCTTAAATCTTTATTTCGATGATTGCCAACTCAAATCAAGTTAAGTTTTCATGGAGATTTAACACATTGGTACTTTCTTTCTGACTGTAATAAAGTTAAGGAAACCATTAGTTGAGCTAGGTTACTTTTATGCATCACTGATTCTTGTACTTTTGATCTTGCACGGTTGATCTCAACCCTTGGTGGGTTAGGTAATTCACTGAATGAGTTAATAAATATTTAAAACACCGAAACATAGTCATTTTTCTCATTTTTGAGCTCACTAGGGCTGGAGAATCCCTTATAAAATTTCACCCGAATGTCATTGTTTGATGTTTTCAAGCTCTCTAGATTTTGTTCTATGTGTGCATGATTTTCCATTCTTTGAGATTTTGTAAATACTCAGTCTGGAGCTCTCTGTGAATCGTTTTGAATCCATTATCATACCTTTTAAGCTCTAGTTTGTGCCTTTCTATGAGTTCTCTATCATGAAAATTCAAAATGGTAAGCTTTTGGTTGTTTAAACATTGTTTCTTAACTGTTCATTTCTTAAGCACACCACCTGAAACTCTTGTTTTTCCTTTGAATTTTTAGTGATTTTTGATACTATGGAACGTCCTTTGGAGCTCAAAATGGATTTGGGTCTTTTTTTTCTCTGCACTTGATGATCCCTTCAGGTTTTGAAGATTTGGCTCTAACTTTTCACCTCTTATTCAATCCTTGAACTTTTCTGAAACCTATGAGGAATCTTTGAACCGTGCATGAATAAAGTTTTTCCTGATCTTTATTGGTATATTTTCTCTCTAAGATTTTGAGGAGGAAGAATAAACTCTATATTCGTTTATACTTATATTTTTTATGATCTTAAAAGGGTTAAACCCGTTTCTTTTTATATGTACTCTGAAATACTTTATTGGTACTTGGCTATTTGTTTAGCTACCATACGAACAACACTTTGTCTGATATGAAGTTGTATCTTTTGCATTTACTTTTATTTTTGAAGCATTCTAAGGTAAAGAGGATCTGTAACTAGTAAAAGTTTTAACTCCTTCAAATTATTCTTTAAATCTATAGAAACTTTTCTTGGCTGTTGAATAATAAAACATTTTCCTTCTTTTTGGATTATACTTTCAAACTACACCATTAAAAATGCTTTTGTTAATAAAACAGAATGAGTATTACTCCTTTGTTTGAAAAATATCACATCTAGAAATATTTTGACATGGTATTTTGTATTTTCTCTCTGTCATTATTACTGTTACTCAAATTTTGTGTTTACAAAAATATGCCTCAATTACAAATAGTTCGGACTTCATCCTGTGATCGAATTTCTCAAACAAAACTTTGGGGCTCTCTTATTGTTTGGTTATGAAGAATGAAACTGTGATGGAATTGTACCATATTTTTGCAATCTATACTTGAAATAAGCCTGTGTCTTTTTATAAGTCTACTTTTCTGGTTGTGCATTCGTAATTGGTAATAGCTCACTATGGATGAGTTCCTTCTTTTGTTGTTCTAGAACACTAGGCTTGTTGTTAAAAGTTGCATTTTGTACTTGTAGTTAGAAAGATATTTGGAAGTCTGAAATCGTATCCACTATTTTTCAATTGTAACTAAAACTTGCTTTGATAAAATTTGTACCTACTTGAATATCTTGTTCATTTTGTACTATATGCATCATGTGATGAGCTTTTGTAAATTGATCTGTTTTGTTGTTTTTTCTAAGTTGTTTTAACAAAATCAGAACCTTCATTGAATTTTGTACCTTCCTTTCTTATTTAAATGACAATGGCTTTGAACACTTTTACTTTGTGACTCTATCATTATTAAATGGCATGAATGAATTTTCTTCTATAGCCTTGAATTATGTTTTATGTACTGATACAATGTATATTTGTTAGTACAAAATTTGAACCATGTAAAATATTTCACTTTTTCAACTGCTACATGTACCTATACACTTAAGAAAATAATTTGAAAAATATAGGCTTGCAACCTCTCTTGTATTCCATAGTGACTTTTCTTCTTCTTCCTCTTTTCTCTATAGATTATGAGAAGATACATGTACTTCGCAAGATAGTAATTCCTTGATTACGTATTTATCTCTTCCGATGTAGCACGCTTCTTTTTACTTCAAAAGATTCATTTTCTTGAAACTAATAGAACAAGCATAAAAATTAAACCCATAGCTCAATATTGACACCATTTTGTTTCTTTTCCCCACGTATACTGATGTAATGTAGAAGATGAAGATGAAGAAGCTGTAATTGGAGATGATGAAGACCAAGATACACAAAAAGAGAATGATGGGTTTTCTCTTTATTATTTTTCTTTTAGCTTTATGTACATGTATATTTTACTTCAGATAGACATATGTTACATCCCATAGCTTGTGTGGGAAACACTAACTTTATTCATGAAAAATGACATTAATTTTTGTTATTGTGTTGAATATTTATTTTTGCATTCATCTTATGATATGTATTTATTGTACAATGAACTAAACAACTCAATCATGTAGTTAATAACACTTAATCATAAGAAATAAGGAAATTTTATGTACCTTAAAACTTAATAATGAAATCACCTCCATGCAAACTGAAACTCTACTTGTTCCTATGGGATGAAATATCCCACCTATGTTTTGATTCTTTTCTTCATCAAGGCTATGCATTGGTCCTTTGGGGCTCCTGTCTTTCCTTGCTAAAGACGAACATGGAATGGAAGCATATGTGAGGTAATGCCTTCCACAACAACACAAATAACTACAAATTACATTACTTTTCAATTTTCTTCAACTCAAAACATTAAAAACTTTCCTTCCTTTCCTTATATAGGTCTCTTACATCAATCATTTCCATCTAGAACAAAGTTTCGAGTTAAAAACAATTTACTGAGTGTAAAATTATAAACAATCCTCTATGGGATCAACATATTTTTTATGTTAGTCACCATTTGAAGCTTAGGTGTAAGAAAAATTAGAAAATCATCAAAAATAAAAAATGTATACAACTCCTCCCATAGTTCTTCTTGTGCTCAAAATCACATCATTCATGATATCCACTCGATATCACATCACACTTTAGAAGATGTCCATACCTTATGGGATTTTAATGCAAGATTTGGAAGTTCCAAATACCACACAACTATAAGTTTGTTATGGGATGGTCATAATCGGGCTTGGTAGTAAGAGGTTATAGAGTCGATTCTCGAAAGGAAAATCATTTTTTTAGCTTGGATCTATTGGTGCCATATTCTTGATGGATGATATCATAGGCCTATTGGTTTGAAAATGCATCGGTTAGGTAGGTCATGCGAAATAGGCCAACAATGTGTAGGGCATAGCCCCTCTTCGAGACAACAAAGTGAAACTGGTTTATTGTTATTCTCTCAAGCAGGAATCTGTGCAAATATACACTATTCTAACTTTAGGGGGTTAAGGATCTCATCCTAGTAGAGGTAGTTCCAACAACAAACGAGAAGGTAGGAGGAAGGAATGGAGGAGGATAGATTTGAAGGAAGAAAAGAAATGAATTCCAAGATAGAAAGGTCATAAGGTTTATGTTTTAGGCTGGTAGTAAACAGAGCCAAACTTACTTGCATAAAAAAATAAAGCAATACTGATGAAAATATGATGATAATAGGAATGAATCCAATGTAATAAAAACACATATATAACTTAAGAAAGATCTGATGCAAATAACACATATATTGAGCACAAAGTCTTAACATATGTATTAATATTTCTTCTGATACAAGAAAGTACAAATTCTTTCTCTCCTCACTTATTTTCTCATACAAAAATGTCCACCTGGAATATAACAATTATTCCAGTATTTATACAAGGAGAATAAGAAAGAAGACAAAAACAAACCAACCACTATTTAAAAAATATCTTACAAGATATTTACAAAATATCTTACAAGATATTAACAAAATATCTAAAAAGTCAAAAGTTGACTTTGGGCAAGTTTTGGATGGCAACATCCCATGATGCAACATGGATGATGTCATCATAAATGCCAACATGCTTTTTAAATATTTTTACAAAAATGATCAAAGCATACACAAGAGGAGAAACTACTCCTCATCATCTCTTTGCTTAAACTGAGTGTCTTGCTTCTAATTAGGAGAGGTGATGTGACACTTTGCGCTTGATATTCCATAAACTTGCTGATCATTGACTGAAGTTGATTATGATTTGGACCTTTGAAATGGTCACCAATGACTTCACAAGTTTCTTTTTCATTCTTGAGCTTGTCAAGTAACCCAATGAAAACTCCTCGCATGCATCGATCAAGAATCCAATGAAATCACGGTAGGCCAAGAGGTTAATGATTGACTCTCGGTCGAAAGTGACCTCTGGTGCAAAACCGTGAGTGACTATAGCCTTGAAGCATTGGAATGTATCAATTTCTTCCCTCAAGGTGAATGATTCACTAAGTATCCTACGAGACATCTTTGTAGGCTAATCGTCTGCTCCATGTTTGTATCATGCATCTAGGGCTTCATCCTTGATTTTATATATCCTCTCCAGGATATATTCCATTTGATCGATCCGGTAATTTAATGCAACGAGAGCTTTATTATGTGCCTACGGGTGATCGATGATGCCAACCTTTAATAGGTCATCAATGAGCGATTAGCCATTGCTTGGAATGTTTCATGTTACAACCGAGCGTTGTGCAACTCCTTAGAGAGGGATCCTGCTACTTTGCCAGTAGCTCCTTATTTGCCTCATCTATATCTGGTAGAGCACTCGTGAATTTCTTAATCATTTCCTCACTATCTCTAAGGATTCACTCAATCTAGAATGATATAGCTACGCCTTGTTTTCCAATCTTAGTATATTCATTTATTTTTCCCGACTGAGAACTTTAGTAGGTTCGGTGGCGATCTCGGGAGAAGTGTTGCCCATTCTCTACAATTCTTGGAGAAGATGTTTGTTCATTTCCTTAAGTATTCTCTTCTCCTCCTTTTCTTCTTGAATCTTCTTACAAAGAGCATCTACTACAAAAAAGGCTTCTCCTTGTAGGCTTTTAGATGAGTTCCCATTGTGACTTGAGTCACTGTGAAGTCGGTGGGACATAGATCCCTCTTTTCCTTTGTGGGATCCAAGTAAGTAATCTCTATGAATATCTCACCCAAAGTGCTCTTATAAAAGTGAGTTATCACTTTATACTTCTTAGTACCTTCTTCGTAATGATGGAGAAGTCCATTGGTACGATGGGAACCTTTCTCTTATGTGAGCCAAATGGTCGAAATCCGGTTAGGACTTATGGGAGTGCGACTAGAGGGAATGAAAGAGGAAACATGATTGAAAGGGAAGCAAATCAAGAGGCCTCATGGAAGAATGTTGAAACATTTGGTGGTGGCATCAATAAGGAGTCCAACGCGTTGCTGCTTGTGGGGCCTAGAGTTACTACAGGAGAAGAAAAGTTCATGGAAATGGAAGGGATCTGCAATTGGATAGAGGGAACACTAGGCGATAGATCCATGAGAGAGGAGAAGATGGAAGAGGTGGGAGATGGAAGGGAGGAAGGGAGGGAAGAAGACACATCCATAGGAATAGATGCTTCAACGACATGAAGAGGGCAAGGACCGAAGAAGGAATGGTGGGTACATCGGTGGTTGTAGTTGCTGAACAACATCCTGAGTGGATGTATCTGTTAAAACTTTTGTTGTCTCTTCTTCTTTACCTGGAGACACTAGGTTGACCACTTATTTCTCAAAAGTAGTAGGAGGGCTTTGAGGAGATTCTTCTTGTTTGCTTGATTCTCCCTCCTTATCCTTCCTTTTCCTTTCGGCACTTGGGCTGGTCTTGGAGGTGCTCTACCTGAAGGAGAAGTAGTGAAATCTACTCCAAGGTAGGTGAGACCATTCAGGTTTGCACCAATGCTTAGTGTGTTGAAACATGGGTTTAACTCTTTCCTAAATGGTCTTAAGAGCTTTGGCTCTGTAGACCTCTTCGAATGGCCAATTGTCCCCATCTGTGTCAAGGTAAACCTAATCAATTTCTTGATCAGTCTCTTGAAATCCCTTTAGAACGATGGCTACGCCATAATGGATGATCTCTTCTAGAGCCAGCCAGAGTGATCCTTTCGCCTAATGTCTATTTCATGTGTCAAGTCAATCTAGATGTCCTCAATCTCAAGAACATGGATGGGATCAATTTTTTCCCTTAGGAGGCAGCTTCGACAGTCGAAGGTTGGCCTTCTTTGGGAATTTGTGCTTTAGATTCAGCAATTCAAGCTCAGCATACATCTCCGCGCTTTGGCAAGTGTGGTGTAGGTGTATCGGCCAACTGTAAGGGGGAATGGAGTTCCTCCTTTCTTTCTCTTCATGCACTTCTCATGGTAAGTGATCAGTTGCCTTGAAAACTCCAAGAGGATCAGCTTAGGCCCTACATACCTTGGTAGCTTTTTCGGTTCACCCTCAAAATTCACCACTCTGAGATATGTGAATGTGGGGAATTGGGTGAAAAATTCTCCCCATTTCTTCGTGGCAGCAATCACACTCGGGCTAGTCTAACCGTGTCTCATATTATGCCTCGGTAAGAAGATTACCTCATAGAAAAAGGCATCATTAATCTTGGAGAACTGAGAGATGTTGGCCTCGAGCTTGAGCTATGGGTAGAATTTATATATTTTGACCTAGGGCCATACCCCATTTTGAGCTAAGCCTATGAAATCTCTTGTTGATGATGTAACATATGTAACGTAGGAATTCATATAGAACTTCCTAGTTGTTAGGACCTATTGAAGCTGCTAGGAGATGGTGTCACTGATGATTTCACCCCAGCCAAAATGTTGATTAGGCGTATTCTTGCTCATGGTCTCTAGGTACCTCAACATCCATTTGTGGAAATAATGGGCATCAGGGAGCCCAAATACTCTGTTCAGGAAGGTGATTGTATCACTTAATTCCTCATTGAAGTCACTATGGTGGATGGTCTGTGGCCATCTACTCACCAAATTCTTGTTTTTCAGATAAATCTCGTTCATCATTTGCATGCATTTATCCTCATAAAGGTGACATATTTCTGTCTTTTGAGGAATGCCTAGTTCGATTCAAAGTGATGGGCTGTGAGGTTGATGATCATCATCTTTCCTTCCTTATCTTTGACACATCTAGTGTCCTTGTTATAGCACCGAGCCACCAACATAATAAATTCATTGTTTACAACACTTACTGGCAGCCCAGCTACAAAGTGCAATCCACTGCCCACCAACTTGTTCATCCATGGGCCACTGCTTGCCTGGTTGGTCCTTTCCCAAAAGTCATCCATATCAATATGCCCTAGCTCAGAGTCTCTGATGTCAAGGTCACTCTCTACGCATATGAGTTAGGCATCCTGAATTTTTGATATTTGTACTTCATCTCTTGTTCCGACTACTTTGCTTTAGCTTTAGACTTTGTTGGTTTCTTTCTTGATGAAGACATGTGTGAGCTCAAGGATGGCTATTGTTGTTCTGCAAGAAGGATCAAGGAGGTCCAACATAGAAGAGCCATGTCAATCATCATGTTATTCATAATGAAAGCTTGTAGAAAGAAGAATGAGAAATTATAAGGCTTTAGGCATAAGGCACGAGTTTTCGTTATCTTGTAGAGGATTAAAAATGTTGGGCGCACTTTATGGGGTGTTGACATGAAAAATGTTACAGCAGTGTTGATAGGAGAAAAGTTGTGCTTAGTAGAAGGGGCGTGGTTTTTTGGTGTTGACATGTAATTTTGGGCGCCAAAGGGTAAAGTGTAGGGCATGGGTTTACAACATGTAACATGTCATGTTGATGTTAAGGGAAATGCGCTTGTGCCTTAGGGAAAAACTACTTTGATTGGGCACTAAAAAAGATTGTGTTGCATGGGTTTTAAGTGCGCCCAAGGCATAATTTTGAAATATGTTGCAAAGGAAATCAATGCGCCAAGGAAAAAGCACTTGGCGTAGATTTGAAGCACACAACATCCTATGTTGATGTTGTGCAGATTATGCATGTGCCTTACAAAAGCTACTCAGTGTTATTAAACTGGTGTAGGTTAGGGTCATGTTACAAGAAAGGACAGTGCGCCAAGGTGGAAATTCAAAATATGTTGTAGGGAAGGACAATGTGCCATGCTTCAAATTCAGCTTTAACAGCTTAGCTTATTTTCTTTCTTTCTCTTTCTCTCTTTTTGGATACCTCATATGGTAAAGAGAGGGTTGGTTTTGCAAGGCAACATGTAGGAAAAGATGGCCTTTGGTTTCTTCAGAGGTAGGGGCCTTCCAGATTTGTAGATCTGGGAGGATAGGTACAAGGGATTTCTAGCTGATTTACAGATTGTTAAGTTCTTCTTTTTAGATTTAATCTTTTTTAACAACCCTAAAACCTAACACAACCAAAAATAAAAACCATAACAACAACAAGGATGACAGAAGCCACTTACCCAGCTTTATAAAAGATGAAGGATGACGTTGGGGTCCTCAAGCTCAAAAAATGGCATGCGGGGGTGACAAGGATAGCTGGAGACCCGAGAAAATAATTTTTCAATTTTCAAAACGTGAAAATGATAGGTGTTGAACTCTATTTATAAGAAAAACTGGCATTTATTGTTTCACCAACTTTCTTTGGCACACCTTTGGGAGTGTCGACATGAAAAAAACTGTTCCTTAGAGAAACCTTATGGATGTCGACATAACGCCTCCAGCGCCTAAGCACACATTTTATAATGTTGACATGATAATTTCAGCACCAAAGGGGCCTGACACTTTCGTGATGTCGACATGATAATTTTAACACCAAAGGGTTACAACTTCATTGATGTCGACACAAAAATGAGTACACTTAAGGATTTTAAGGTAGCACAATTTTGAAGATGTGGACATGAGAATTTCTACACCTAGTTCAAAAAGGCACGTTTTTGAGAGTGTTGACACACCATTTTCTCGTGCCGAGTTAAAGAAGCTGAAAAATGGCTAAGTTCTAAAAAAACTTGATTTTCGAAAGGGATTTTAGGCCATTTTGAATGTTAACAGACTTCCTTAGGGACCAAAATAGAATTTTTTTGGTATGGTTACCTGCAAATTGCCCTTTTCAATTTTGCAGGATAACAACTGTCTCTTTCTAGGGACTATCCTTGAGTTTCACTCAAGGGTAGAGAATCCCATATTTCTATGTGCATATCCATTGGGTTACAACGATTCAAAATAAGGGTGACAAAAAGGGAAGGAAGGGAACACAAAACAAAGATGAAGCAAGCACACAATAAAAGCAAACACACAATGAAAGTAAATCATACAAAGAAGAGAGCAAGATCTACTTCATGAAGATCTTTAGGTGATGCCCACTATAGGGAAGTGGGAGCTCGGTTCCTCTCTAGATATGAGAGATAGAAACTATTCCCTCTATTGATTTGTTTGATCTCGATGGCCCTCTCCAAAGAGAGTCAAGCGTTCATGTACATACCTTTCGGTTCTCTTCGTTTGTCCCAGAGAAAGAAAAAGATCTCCCACTTGAAAATCTCTCTACTTAGTTTTCTTGTCGAATAGCCTCAGTACTTGATTATGATGTTCAGCGATCTTGTCAACCACCTTCACTTACTTTTCTTCAAGTTCCTGTTAGGTACATAATCCTCTTTTCAAGAGAATTCTAAAAAGTTTCATCTTCAATTGCTCGAGCTAAGCACAAAGCAGGAAGTTCTGTAGAGATAGGGATTTCAGCATCGATTCCATACAACACCTAGAAAGGTGACATGTTGAGAGACCTCTTTGGAGTGATACGATCTGCCCACAAACAATCGCATAGTGATTTGTGCCAGGATCTGGTTTTCATCGACTAGCTTCGTATGATAGTTACCAGGTTCTTGTTGCTAGATTCTACCTAACCATTTCCTTGAGGGCAATAATTAGAGGCATGAGCCAAGGTTATTTTGTATCCATAACAAAAACCAATTACTTCTGTGAAGAGAAGTTGGAAGTGTTGTCAAAATATTTTGTGTGGAATGCCAAATCTCATAATAATATTCTCTTTGATGAAGTTACAAACAACTTCAGAAGTGGCATGCTTGATAGGTATGGCCTCCACTCATTTCGTGAAGTAATCCGTTGCTGTTAGGATGTAACTATGTCCAACACTCAATTGAGGATTTAGTGCTCCAATGAAATCAATTCCCCATTGTCCGAATGGTTCGTCAATGATGACGATCCTAAGGGGAAACGTGTAAGCTTTGATTTTCCAACGAACTGTTGGAAAATTTCACATTTTTCTACCTAGGTGACTATATATTGAAATAGCTTTGGCCAATAGTACCTAGCCCAAATGATTTTATGTGTCATCACTAATGAGGAGAAGTGACCACCATAGGTTGAGTCGTGAAAACCTTCCAATAATTTTACCTGCTGCGGCTTGTCAACACATCGTAGAAAAATGTCATCAATTTTATGTTTGTACAATCCATCATCCCATATGACATATCTTACAGCTCTGAGCTTTACCACTCACTTTTCCTTAGTGGTTAGGTGAGTTGGGCACTCTCCATAGGTGAGAAAGAATGTGATGTTAGAATACCATTCGTCATTGGTCACAATGAACAAAATCATGGGCAAAAATCCACCTTCTCTAGTTCATTTTGTTCTCCATCAACGTGATTAGCTTTCTCTTTAGGTACCTCTGAGTCTTTATTTTCAGCCATTAGCTGACACAAGCCCTTACCTCTTACCAACTTGGTTGGTCTGATGTCTAGATCATATTCTTGGACCTTTGCAATCCAATTCCCTCGTAAGCTCCCTAACTCCTATTGAGTCAGGATAGACTTAACAGCCATGTCTGGAACCAACACTACTGTATGAGAATTCAAAATGTAGTAGCGGAAACTTTTGACTACTTTTACCACGGCAAAGGCATGCTTCTCCAATTATGACATCTTCAGTTCATGAGGCTTAAGAGGAGAGCTCATGAAATTAATTGGGGATTCAATATTTTTGAAGCTATTTTGCATCAAGATAGCTTATACAATATGCGCGTGAGGCATAGCTATACATGATGAAGTCCTTGCTGAAGTCGGGACATGCCGAGCAGAGTGAGTGAGTGACGGAGGTTTTTATGTCTTCGAATGATGTTCTACCTTCCTCACTCCATTGGAATGTTTGGGACCCTTTCATCATATTAGATATATGATGAGTCTTCTCAGAAAAATTAGGAACAAAGCATCTAAGAAAATTTACCTTTCCGAAGAAAGAGTGAGAACCATTTTGCTTGTAGCCAAAGTAAAGCTCTAAATAGCCTAGACTCTTTTGACATCTATTTTAGTTCCTTCTCTACGACAACATGTCCTAGTAGATTTCCTTCAATGACCCAAAAAACTGAGTTCTTGGGATTTAGTGAAATTTTGTGCTCTTGGCATCTAATCAAGACTTGTTCCAAATGATTATAGTGATCAGTTCATTTCTTGGAGAACACGGTCAAGTTATCTAGGTAAACTATGATGACTTTTCCCATCATACCTTTGAATGCAAAGTCTATTACTCATTAGAATGTGGCACCGGTGATGATCAAACCAAATGGCATTCTACTATAGGAAAAGGTACCCCAAGGAGTGGTGAATGTTGTTTTGAACTGATCTCCAGGCCTGACTTGAATTTGATTGTATCCATAAAAACCATCAAGCATAGACAACATTTCTAAACCGGTTAGTGCTGTAGCACTTGATCCATTATCAACGGTGGATAATTATCCTTTAACGATGATTGGTTCAAGTTGTGAAAGTGTACGCATATGTGTATCTCGCCATTCTTCTTTCACATAGGTAGAATATTTACAACCCAAGTAATGTGATTAATTAGAAAAATAATTCTTGCATCCAGCATCATCTGAATTTCAACTTGGATGGTACACGATATTTTGGGGTTGTAGTGCCTTTTCTTTTGATGGAAAGGCTTGACATTGTCCTTGAGCGGAATGTCGTGCCATATGACTTTTGGCTTGAAAGACTTGAGATCAGCATAGGATCATGCTAATACATCCATGTACTTTTTCAACAACTTAACGAATTTTCATTTTTCCTCAGGTGTACAACACTTTCTAATATTAATTCAATTGAACTCAGTTTCGAAGTAAATCAACGATCATCTTGTCACTTTTCCGTCACGAAATGGTCATGATTATCAAAATTGTTCTAAGAAACTAAACCTTTCGGAATCTTGTTTCCTTTGAGTTGTATCATTGTTTCTTTTTCAAATTTTGTGCTTGGTAGTAAGAGACTCATGACACATAGAAGTTGATCCTTCGAAATGAAGCTCTTTGAAATTTTTAGCTTTCTCCAAAAAAATTGATAAGTTGGTTGTCATCAATGAACACTTGCCGGTGTTGTGAATTATCTGTACACTTGGGTGAAAAACCATCTCAATGGTATATGTATCTTTGTTTTTAACCTTGGGAGAGGAAGCATGAGGGAGGGCTGAGATGGCCAATGAATTAGCCATGTCATTTTGAGCTCATGCAGAACTTCTTTGATTGAGAAAGCGTCAAACTCCTCGATGC
Organism: Taxus wallichiana var. yunnanensis; assembly: GCA_018340775.1. Lineage (NCBI taxonomy): Eukaryota > Viridiplantae > Streptophyta > Pinopsida > Cupressales > Taxaceae > Taxus > Taxus wallichiana. The sequence goes on along the minus strand of CM031243.1, from coordinate 769,656,846 downwards.
TTTATCCCATCTTTACGCATTGCGGTAATGTTTGAGCCGGTCATTCTTTACTTGGTATATCCCATTCGGTGATTGACAATTAGCTCGGCATCACCTTGCACTTTTAGATTCTTGATTCCTTTCTCCTTTGCAGCTTGCATGCCAAGAAATAAGGATTCATACTCGGGTAGTATTATTCATATTGAAGAACCGCAACTTGAAAGAAAAGGGAAAATCTCCTCCTCGGAGATATTAGAATAGCCCTAACCTATGCATCCACTCATTGCACAACCCATCAAACTGAATGTCCATAATTTGTTGAGATCCTCTTTTGGATGAGAGAATCCATGTTATATGATTTGGTGGACAAGAAATAATTTCCCATCCCTGATGATTCAAAAAGAATCTAAGCTTTAGGGTCATCGGAGTTGGTGAATAGATATTTCTTTTTGATTCTGGTTCCAACTTCTACATCACTCCTTTGACAAGAATCTTGGCTTTGGACCAATCCATATGAATTTCCCCACCAACTTCTTTACAAAATCTCCTCCCTAGCAATATCCCATATGCTACTAGAATATCAGCTATGAGAATAGTCATTTTTACCCTTTTCTCAGGAAATGTTGTGAATGCGAACTATGCATCCTTGATCTGACCAATCATTGGTACCTATTTGGTTTCCATGGAGTAGCATCTGCCAAAAGGTTTAGTAAGTGTGAGGCCCAAAGCATGCGTGACCTTTACGGCATAACATTGTTAGAAGCTTGATGATGTTTCAGGAGAAATGTTTGAGAAAATTACTTCTTTAATGAGAGCAAGTCATTGGCCATCTTCTAGAATGCTAGCTCACGATGAGGTAGCTTTGAGAAGAAGTTTAATACTTTGATTTTGATGGCTCACATCTTAACTCCCCGGATATAAGAAGGTTATCTTCGATCTGAATGGCCATAGCCTGGTGAGGACTAAGGTGGGTATCTGTTCCCGTAAAAGTAAGAAACTTACTTTCAAACTCATAGCGTTCAAGAAGAAACACTTTTGATTATCTAATGTTGGCATCATGGCGGCCAAGCGATTGATCGAGTGAATTGAATAGGGTGATAAAA